>QFEC01013912.1:0-15540 GCA_003316585.1 Gomphus bonarii | reverse complement strand
AGAGGTGTGCGATGTGTGTGGACATCTGCTCCCAAGGGAATGGAAAAGGTGAAGTTGTAGCAGATACTTCAGAAGCATGCAGAAGAAGAAGAGCACAAGACAAATCTTGAGAGCTCCTGCTCATCATAGCCAATGATCACAACCAAAGGATATCACATCTTCTTAAAATCATCTGCGCTTCAGTATGCAAGCACAAGGATGTTCAGTTAGATCTTTCCCAAGCCATTGGCTTCTGGTACCCAGCAATTCCCTTGGAGGTTTTGGAGGCAATTTTCACAGACCCACACAGCTGTTGGCGCCAACTGGTCCTACTATAGTAAAGTACATTCTTGCACTAATGGCAAGTTTACTTGCACATTTCAACTCTGGCATGCTATTAATTGATCCCCATATAGATGTAAGAAATTTATACCATTCAAGCCTGTCAATGCCGTTCTCCTCCCTTTCCTCCTCTGTGTCCTTCTCACCTTTGGTATATTTTGCATTGTCACTCAATCTTGAACTAGGGCTTATTTTTTGCTGCTTAACAGGACATATGCTGTCTGCCATAAGGAGGCAAATTTATGACCAGGAAGTCAAGGCCTGTAAATTCCCATTTCAGGAGTATCAACACTGAAGATGTTGGCCCAGTCGAAGAGCCCCTCTACACCAAGCAGCTCTTTGACCTCTGCCTCCATGCAGACCCATGTAATTACAATATTCAGAGCTTAAGAATAGGCCAGGACCAGCACTTTCCTATTCATCTGTCATTCATGCCAGCAGTCTACTGCAGACCACTCATTGTCCACACAATTACCTGTCTGCCCCAGATTGTGGGTGGGGAGCCAACTTGTGGAGTTTATACAATTCATATCACTGCTTGTTCACAAGCTGCAGGTATAGTGTCCTTTGCTGCCTAGACAATTTGTTGTTCACACATTTTTTTAGGATCAAATATTTGATGTCCTCAATCAACTTGTCACACCACTAAGTACTCACATAGTTTCTATCCTTTCTTTCCCCATCGGTAGCTCTGATTACAAGCAAGTCCACATGGAGACCAAGAAGGTGTATTTATCTTTACTAAACAATGTCATGACCATCAAATTGCATGGCATATTCACATCAGAAAGTATATCAGTCTTTCGTCAACACAATACTTGGTCTCACATTTCATCTCGCAGGCAACAAAGGAATATTCAAAGACCTTCTAAACAGCATGGTACTGATTGCTCAGGACATTTTGGATAATGATGGCTAGAGCTTGCCTTTGCATTTCTCTTGTGGTCGGTTATCATTTGGGCACAACCCTTGTAGTCAAATGAGGCTGTAAATGGAAAAATTGTGGTGTCAGAGCAGGTACCTGGGTACTGGTGCCAGTCACATTTAAGGTACTTTAAGGTACAATCAGCACCCAAGTTCAGCATGAAAGATGGCCAGATGATGGTAGTAAGTGGCTAATGCACATGCACCATGGAATACAAGTTTATACTGTCACTGCACCATGATGGTGTTGGTGGTGATGAGGGGACTTTCTGCCTGTGTACATTGCATGAACATGGTCACATTTCTTGTTCATACCACTTTGCTAACTAGGTACTTTATGGTGGGTACCTAACTCTGAAGTGGACGTGCTTGACATTCTGTCTCTAGGGCTGTGGAAGCTCTGACTAGGGCAGGACAATTCAATTCAGCACTTCTTCTTAGAACAAGGACAATGTTTGAAGTGGGTATCAGATTTGACATCATCGCCTATAGTCTCTTCCTGTTGCAATGCAAGACTTCCTGCAATACACAAACCATCTCAGGCTTTGCACTGAAGAGATTGTTCAGGCTGGTGAAGGCTTGGGAAATGTGGTGCAATTGTTCACACACATCACACTGATCTCAGTGGTGTATAACCTCTCTCACACCATCTCCCATGCCTGGGTGTGATAGACTACAGAGTGTGAGAAGGTTCAGATTGATGGAATGATGATGATGTAAGTTAGTAGCATAGAGATATTACAAGTGATGGCCACAGGCTCACTCAGTGTGGCATCCAATCTGCTTGACCATTGAGGTATTTGCTATGTGGTCTGACATCCCTGAGCCTAATAGTGCTGAGAAGTGTCATGTGTGCTCGGCACCACTTTGGGCAACACCACTTGAGGTTGAGAATGAGGGTGAATGTTGATAAGCAGGAAAGATAAGGGTCTGTGTGGATCCTGGAAAGATAGATGATTGAGATATTAACTACAGAGGAGCAAACTATAGTTGATTTAATATCATATTTTCCCAATGAACTGTGTTTTGTAGGGCTCTAGAACAATAATTAAGCAGAAACTACATGTCTCAACTGTAGTACACTATATAGAATATTCTGATGGACTTTGATATACTAAAAGTGGTTGATGCCCTCGATCTATATGTATATTATATTACTGCAAAATATATAACAAGTCTGAATTGATTTGGTGTTGCTACAGCTGTTCTGCAGCTGGGGTTGATCAGGGCCAACTGCCTAAAAAATTTTTTTTATTGTGGCAATTTTACATAGATTTTACATTGCCATACCCTCCATATTAGGTTGAAGAAGTTATATTTTTATTTTCAGACAGAATGGCTACAATTTGACTGAGTAATTGCAGTTCTTTTTTTGCCCATGCGAATGGATGTGAATTTTGGTACATGCCTTATGTAATGCAAACCAGTGTAAGGGCTTTCCCCAGAAAATGACAGAAGTGTGACACAAATTCTGAACCTCAGTCAGAGTTTATATGAGAAGGAATGCTATGCTTGGAGAACATGTGAAGGAAAAGCTCTGACAAGGTTATTGTGTTACACCTATCTATCTGCCAAGCCACTATATTTCGGATGGGGCTCATTTGGTGCCCAAGGTTGTCGGAACCGAGCAGTGGACGAAGGGACTTAAGAACTAGGACATATGTCTAACTTAGTCAATTATCTGAACGGAAAATACATCCAGATGATGGGTAGCTTATATAGGAAAAGAGAAACATTAAGATATGCAACAGGGTTGCATAAAACATGGAAACTAGAATGAAGATATGTGGAGTGAAAGTACTGGAAAGAATGAAGGTGGGCATACATGCCTGTACATGAACTGAGGTAAGTTGGATGAAGGGAAAAGAAGAAATGGAGTGAAGGAGAATGTAAATGAGCCGAGCTGAACATGATCCTAAGACTTGTAAGTCAAGGACTTATTGTTTAGTATGGAAGGACCTTGGTTGTTACGACCAAGTGGACCGAGGCTTGGTGGATCGTACTTTGACAGAATGAAGATTCCTTACTTAGAAAAGCAGTCAATGGTGGCTAGAAATCCAAGGATACTGGAAGCTGTTTGATGAAGTCCATAGATATTGAATTCTAGAGTTTCTCTGGAACCAGGAGTTGTTTGAGTTGGCTGTTGTGATTTGCTATGCATACAAGTGATGTATGATTTACAATAGTCCTTAACATTGGATTTGATACTAGACCAGTTGAAGTCACATCTGACTTGTTCCAAGGTAATGTTAATCCCCAAATCTCCTGACAGGATGTGGTTGTGTTTGAATTGTAAGACTTGTAAATACAAGTGTTGAACCTCAGGAAAATAAATCCATGCATTAAAGAGTAGGAGACCTTCTTGATTGGTCTGCCACTTGGAGTCTTCAATAGATCTGAAGTATTTCTAAGCTGTTGGGTTAGGTGAAGGTTTGGGAGTGAGGGGCTATGGGATATGTTGGGTTTCTGACTATATATCTTGGGATGTATTTATGACTATTTTAGGGAATTTATTCGAAGGAAAAATCCATATTCGGGGATCTCTGTGAACTAACTAGTACGGGCGACACATGAATCTGCACGCACCAAGCAGAGTGTAAAATACTCCAAACCTTTGGATAGGGGGAAATAGTTGATTTGGGGGTGTTCCCACAACTAGAACACAACAATAATAGGTAGACAATATACCTATTCTTCAATATATCGATGAGGGACTGTTCCTGGTGCGATATCTGTGACTGGGAGGCTAGCAGAATAAAAGAGAACAATATTTCTAGATATTGTCTCAGTGAAGGGATAGAACTAGAATTCCTTATTGTATGTTGTCAAAACATCATAGCTTTGAACAAGTAAACTAATAGAAATCATTTGCAATGATTTGGAATGATTGGAAATAGAAATAGGGGTCAGGGGAAGAAGTTTGATCCCCTGTCAGCTTGGTCATGATGAAAATAAATAGAAATGCCTTCCTATGATCCTGGATACTGTTGTGCATTTTTATAATGACTAACTAGCTAATATAAATGTGGGGAACGAGTCATGGGCACTAGGGATTTGGAACTACAACAGGGGGGAATTAATTCTCCTGTAAGCATTGGAAATTCAATATAAAAAATATTACATATCCAAAAGATGGATATATACACCATGATTCGTTTAGAATATCTTGATATTCATCTTGAAAGGTGTGCTGTGAAGTTTCAGGCTGGGGGGTGAAGAATTGAAGCTGTGATGAATATTTGGTATCATGGGTAGGAGGAGAAGATCATTTCCTGGGGACTTATTGGCTGTTTTCTATAACAGGATGGAGTTCACCACTCAAGGTGTACTGAGAGATAATGGTAGTAAGGGCATGTCTGAAGCATCTGCCTCCACAACCAAAGGGAAATCAGGTGTCCAATGAGTTAGAATAGGTGCAGATGTAAATGCCTGTTTAAGTTTGTTGAAGGATTCTCTACAATCCTCAGTGGAGTTCCAAGAAAGTCCCTTCCATTTAAGTCTGGTAAGGGTAATAGTGATGGCAAAGTAGTTATTGATGAAACATGTAAAAGTTTGCAAAACCAAGGAAGAACTGGATATCCTGTAGGGTGCATATATATATGCACTATACCACCTCTAAGAGAGTCAAACTTAATATAGCTAATATTTTTGTTCCAAAACCACCAAGAACTGTTTATTACATGCCATAGTATTTTTGAGAATTTTCTTGTATGTTTCCTTTCACTCATTTATTAATTGTTCTCACTCTATTTTGCTGTATACTACCAGGCATGGCACCCATTTTTCCTCCACCTTGAGATTATGTGCACAGCCCCACTATTCGGTGGGAACCACCCAAGCAGTCGCTCGGTACCCTCACTTACTATATGGGCACTTGAATGGCACTAAAGGGCCTGTTTATGCATATATGCGGGTGAGACACCACCTGTGTATGACCTCTCTCCTCAGTGTTGATAATCACTGAGGAGATGAGCAAACCATCATATTATAGCACCATAATGTCCAATTCCTTAATATTTTATTTCTTACAATATAAACTATAGGTAGTGTAATAACAAGCACTCAGTGTTGACAATCACTGAGGAGTGTAAACTATAGTGATCTTCTGAATTTCTGCTAACTACTGTGAACAGAGTTGCATTATCCCCACATATCCTTGACTTTACATGATTCCAGCCACTCTAAGCTGCACTTAACCTTTTCTTCACCCATAGTGAGTCCCTTGGGAAAGAGTATTTACCCAAGGTATTTAACTAAAGTTTGGTGAAAAGCAGATTTATCTTCTCAGGCATTTAGGTTGTGCTTCTGTAGCTGTTGCAAACATTCTTGGATATGTTCAATGTGCAAGGTTTCATAATCAGAGCAGATGAGGATATCATCTAGGTAGACAATGGTGCAGAGATTCAAAATATTACCAAATATGACATTCATAAAGCAGTGAAAAGCTGCTGGGGTGTTGGCAAAAGGCATGGCAAGCTATTCAAAGGATCTATAACACATTCTAAAGGCTGTTTTCCACTTGCTCCCTTCTGCAATATGAATGGGGTGATGAGATGTGAGAGATAATTTTTGGTATAGATGTGAGCTTTCTTGGGAGTATCTAAAAGGTTTATTATTAGTGTGAGTAGGTAGTGGTCCTTCTTGGTGATTCCATTAAGACCTTAGAAGTCTATGCAGAGCTACAAGGAACTATCCTTTTTCTGCACAAATGATATAGGTTCTCTATGTGAAGAGTGGAATGGGAAAATGATTCCATTTTTGAGGTGTTTATCCAGGAAATCTCAAAGTGACTGAAGCTCAGAGACTGGGAGGGAGTAGATGGGGCTGAGGCATGGCAAGGTACCATCTTCAAGGTTGATCTTGGGATCATAGGATCTGTGAGGAGCTAATATATCAATGCTGACTTTACTGAAGACATCAGCAAGGTCATGATAATATTCTGGAATGTACTATAATATGGTCTAGAATGCTAAAGGTATTGATTGTAGTTGATCCTTGTGCATATTTGTCAAGGTTGGCAAGGTAAATTTAAAGTGCCTGGAATCCTTCTAGTTTTAAAGCATATATAAACACAGCAGCATTACCAGAGCTATCCAAGTTATTGTCAGCTTCAGAGGGCTTTGTAAGATGTTGATATGAAGTGAGGTGTTATCAGCTGTGGTAACCAGAGAGGTTGGCACAGAGGCTGGTTTTGAAGTCTTAAAGGTAATACTACCTAATACCCACTTAATTGATAGAATGTAGTGGGTGAGCCAGTTGTAGCAAAGTACTGTGGAGTAGCTGCTGTCCAATGAAGTTACATAGAAAGTATCTGTGTGAAGTTTGTCAGTCAGAAAACAGATTGAAAGAGTTGATGTCTGAGTAATAGCTGAGTTTGTAGATCCATCAAATAATTTTAGTGGAATGGGAGGTACAGAACTATTAGGAGTGAATGTTTCTGTACTACTTGTGATTAAATGAAACAATCAGAAGAACCACAATCAAGAAGTGTAACTAAAGAGGTTTCTGTTGAGGAAGATCATCTATTCTTTCGTTTTTTTTCTCATATTTGTAACAGCATTATGTGGTTTGATCTTTATGTTCACCCCTATCACTTCCTATTTCTTCCCCTTCTTTTCTTGGTTACATACAATATAAAAAGAGAATTGCATGAGGGAGTTAGAGACATGGCTAGAAAAGGAATGAGAGAGCCAGTTGACGAAGAAGAAAAGAATGTGAAATCATGCAGGAAAAAGATGAGTAACCCTCCTCATCAGGGATTAATACCATGTGGGGGGACTATATTACAGTAAATACACCAAGCCAGGGTTTCAGGATATCTAGCAACTGGCCATATGAAGATCAAGGACCGGGACTTTACCCAGATGGCTGGAGAGCTCCAGAACAGGAAATAGTGGATCTAAGAGATTAGAAATGTCGAGTAAAGAAATGAAGACAAGGGGAGAACAATGGTTAAAAGAAAAGGCTCTATTCAACATCATATCTAGTATCACTAGAACATATCATGAGAATATGATTCTCCCATCCATGATATTCCCAATATGGGAACTCAATAGTTTAGCATGGCGGTCACATTGTATACAAATAGCTACAGCATTGCAGTGTAGTTATTTAGTGAAAAATACATATCCTCCAAAGAACTCTGTTAGAACTAGGAATTTACCCAAACTGTACAGCCACAACTGAAACCACTAGGGCTGACTTCATTGAAAAGTCATGCCTACTCGTTGTTTGCCACCAGGGAACATTGTTTACAGTAGAGCAACATCTAACTAAACAATCTGGAGAATACTACTGGAATATCCCATAGATATTCACATCACTCAAACCCTCCTGAGTTAACTAAATGTTCTGAATAGTTTCAGGCATATTTGTACATGTAAAATTCAGTACTAAAGAGTTCTTTGAAAGTGTAAAATAAATAGTATTTAAGGTGACCATGTGAGTGAGGCTACCACAATCCTCAGGCATGTAGTTCCAGGATTTCTGAATATTTTTTAACTCCATGGCTATGGAATCTTTAGCCTTGGAGTCAGAGCTTATCTTAGCATCATGAGCTTTGGTATTTGAGGAATTCATCATCTTGGACTTTTGGCACTTTTTAACTATGTGGCCTTTCAAACCACACAGAAGATACAGTCCTTAATTGATACATTGTTGGTGTTCATCTGGGAGAAGTTTGCTATCTTTCCTGAGCTTTGATGAAAGGTCAGGTGTTTTGGCAGTGATTGAAGACTTCCGATTGCCATTATTGTTGTTGGTTGTCCCCCTACAGCTTTTTTGGTTGTTAGAGCTATTGGGGGACTGCTGGTTGGACTAGTTGGACTGGTTGGAAGATATGTTGATACCTTGGGGGAGGATTATGATGTTGTTATACTCCTTGTGTTCCCAATATCTGCTGTTAATTTGCAATGTGAAGTTACAAAGCTTAAGGGATTTGAAGTGGGGAAAATTAAGGAGGCTGTCCTTGATATATTTGAGCAATCATTTGTATGCCACATGAGTGAAGGTGGCATTGTTTCACTGAGTACAAGTGGAAGTTAGACAAAGTCTATGAAGTAGCATGCAGCTTGGTGATAATCCTTCATGACTATCTTTTCAAGCCCAATTTATTCTTGCACAGTATTGTTTAAAGGTCCAAAATTCAATCAAGCTCAGAGCAGAGATTTCTTATTTTGAGAGGCTGATAGGCTCAGGGTAGGTCTCACCAAGGATGGTGGGTTTAAAATACTAAAGGGCTGGATCAACAAGGTAAGAGATGATATACTGAATATTTGATACACCTGTCTTGAATGCAGATGTGTGGTCCTAGAAGTTCAGCATAGATTGAAGGAAGAATGTATAAAGCTTAGCTTGGTCCATACTATTGTAAACCTTGAATTTGTGAACTTTGGCTTGGGAGCCAGAGTCTGAAATAGGTGGTTGCATCAGGTGTTTAAACACCTTGATGAGTTTATCTGAATTGATGTTAGTGTCACACTAGGAGAATCAACAGGTATGTCATCATCATCATCATCATCATCATCATTATTGTCAGGGGGTTATTTCCAGAGGTCTGCCATATGGAGGAGTGTTGTACCCTTTGTCTCTCCCATGACTGAGGTCTTTGGCATCAATGGTTTTGATGGAATGGATATCCTCCAGTTACTCTGAAAGGTATTGTAAATATGAAATCACTTGTAGCTGGTTGGATGGGGTTCCTGGTACCATAGGGTGCCTAACAGCACTAGTACTGGAATGGGTGATTATGACAGACATATCGATAATAAGATTAGAAGTGTAAATCAGAAAACACTGTTAAGGTTGTGAGGAGAAAGGTCTTGTATAAGCTTGGTGAGGTTGAAACTTCAGCAAGGTTTGGAGTAGATTATGGCTTTGGCTTATGTGCTACACCATTCATATGCTATTGAATCCATAATTTCAGAGGGTGAGGTTTACAGAACATACAAGGGAGATTTTGGTTGATCTTCTGACTACTGAGCTACTAATTTAGATACATGTTATATAGTAGATTAGTATTTCAAATAGTTAGTGTGATTTTAAATCAAAAGAACAAGGGGATTCCCAGAACAAAAATTAAAACAAAGGCAAGGTAAAACATAGGTGAGTCAGAATAAAGTTAAGCAAGGGTGTGTTATAAATGCTATTGTGAGGTTCAATGGGAATTACTAAATGAGGAGAATACATCATGAGTGGAGAAATCAACCAAATAAAACAAATGATGTGAGTGGGGTTTAGCTTCTCAGAGGCTGAACAGAATTACTAAAAAGGAAAAAAAGGTTACTCAATCAGGATGACTAAGCAAGCAGGTTTCTTGATGGTGAGATCCTAACAGGTTTGAAGAAAGGTTCGAGTTAGAACAGATTTTAACAGTAGTACCAGGCCATGTTATCCTTTTCCTTTATGAATGCAGACTTGGCTTCTTACAGCAACTTCTCCATCTGGTCCTTGTACTTATTTACCATCTCTGCCTAGGACTCAGATTAATGTGTTTGAAATAATCACATGTGAGTATTGACCCATGTCTAGAATGAATTGAGTCTCCAGAATATACAAGATTATTGTACTGGAACTCTGCTAATGGTAGTAGGGGTAGTAGATTGTCCCAGTTATCCTAGCATTCATTGACAAATATACAGAGGTACTTTTTTCTATAAGGGCAACCTAAATAATGCTCATGAACTATCATACACTACTCACAAATGTTAGGACTTTGCCAACAAGATCCCCATTCCTTGGTCATCAAGATTAAGTAATCACTTCTCCTTTTCAAGTAACCTTAAACTGGGAGACACTTGAGCTCCCCATTAGAAGTTATCTCTGAGCATTCATTTGTATGGACAGGCTAAAGGTAGCAAGACATCCATGGTAATCATTAGTTCTGAGATATGAGCTTCAGTATTCTATATCTCTTGGTTTGTCCAGCTGTTTGGATACCATGGTGCTGGGACACAATGTACATCTGTAGTTTGGGATCATTGGGTATGTAGTTCCCCAGAGGAGTCTGGTACCTTAGACCACTCTACTGATGGTTTACATAGGTACAACTCCAATAACTGTAAGAAGAATGATATATTCTGGGTTCAAAGAAGATTTGTTGTATTTATTGCAAACACCATTGATTCTTACACTTGTGCATTCACTGCTATATGAAACTTTTCGTTTTCAAATGTTTTCAAATGAACCTCTTCTTTACATAAGTGAAAAAATTTGGTGGACCATTCTTTCAATCAACTTCTTGAAGGTGATCTTAAATCAATATTTGGTCTACAACAAACCCATAAATATACTCGAATAGGAAAAGAAGAAGGAAGAATAGAGACTATTTTCATCAGATATCTAAAATGGTGCATGATGTTGATATTAATTAATTTTACTATAGCGTCAGTACAACTACATTTAATTGGGAACTTTTGGGAACTTTATCAGGGGGTACCATATTAATAATTGTGATATTACATTAGTTCTTCAGTCATTTGTACTCCAGCACTGCCAAGTCGGGTTTTCGCCTTCCTCTGCGTCTTCAATCCCTTTTTGGTAAGTTAGTGACTCGCAACACATGTGCCGTCAGGTGCGTAGAGTAAACCATCTTGGCAACCTAAGAGGGGAGGGTAGGGATTCAGAAAATATCTCTTATTAAGATATATCTTTGTCATAAACGACATACAGTATACATCATTGTAGAAACAGCATGTGCCATAGCCATGAGGACAGCAGCTGTCTGCACCGCAGCAGGTTTCATTCGTATCACAGCAGCCAAGGGTACACTGCATTATAAAGCTTGTATTTAATGATATATTCATGGTAGAAAGAGTAGTGTATCAATACATACACATACATCCTCAGCAAAGCAGCACCCTCCTAGACTGGGGGGACATGCATCTAGCGTATAATTAGCTCAACTATCTTCCACAAAGAAGTCAAGAACAATCACTCGAGCCACAAGGACACGCAAGGGACAAGCTTGGTTTTAATTGTCGTGCAAAAGATTTATAGCCCACTTCTCCGGCAGCGGGCCTAGCGAAAATAAGAAGAGCATAAGCCAATAACGGTGAGAAATGCATCGGGGGTTGTTGAAGAGTTTGTATGAAGCATTTAAATAGTCCCGATCCATGTATTAAATAACCTCGCAGACTGATTGCGAACAATGAATGGACATATTGATATTCATGGGTCAGAGAATTATTGGATTCTCGATGACCCATTATCAAAGTTAAACAGCCCTTCCATAATGGACGGTGACATACCCTCACGAGAACAGCACATATAACCGATGATGTATCATTGGCTTGTAAATACCACTCTATATGTAGCTGAACATGCTGTATCCTGTTTATTGGCTGTGAGTAGGTTAACCCAGAAATACCAGAAGTCAATTTCTTAGTAGATATTCGTTCGAGTATGAAAGTGCAATCCAGAGTGAAATTGTGCATATAAGAATAGGAAATATGGGATATCATATAACTTTCGAGTAGGATACTCTAGACTTATGTTTTGATATTCTCAGTCATCGAGTCCGAATTTTTGCAAAACATAAATTTATGTAAGGGCAAAAACCTATTGGTGCGTTTCACAATGGAAAATTAATGTGCTCCTTCCCATCGTCCAGTGTTCTTCGTTTCTCCTTCTGGATAGGCCATCATTACTTTTTGTCGTACCGTCTGTATATGGAAACATATTCAGACTTGACAAAGGCTCCAAGGTAGATGACACAATTAGTCATTGCCTTCTTGAACCTAGCTGAGCTGTAAATTCCTGGTTATCTGTGTGGTCGGTTCAACATTTCTTCAGTAATAAATATGCACTCACGGAATCGAAAAATTTTCTGGCTTGGAATTTTTTCAGAAATATTGTATAGTTGTCACTTTTGAATAGAGAAATTTAACACATATTCAGGCAACATGGGGGTATTACTATTTCCTTGAAATTCAGCAGGATTTTGTTATAAATTGTTATTAAATTGTCAGTATCTGCGTAATATCCACTAGGAAGCTCTGAAATGACCTTTAAAGATAATATATATATATTTAAATATAAACTTCCATTATTAATATGTTTTTTTCCTATGCAAATGACGACATGAATTCCTCATGAATTTCTTGGTTAGTCAGTTTATGCTTATGTTGACGAAATGCAAGTTTCGGAGTTTCGAAGACCGCAAACACTAACTAAGTATGGCCATGTACAAGAAACAATGTCCCACTCGGTGGATACTTAACGACGTCTTAAACGTTCCTCCTCCCTGCCGTACATATTATGTGATATGTTATGTTCCTTTCCTAAACAACTCCATAGTGACTCCCGTGTGCACGCATGCCTTTAACACCAATTGGGCCATAACGTCGTTCCCTCCCTGCTACCATTGGTTCATTGGTTTCAACAGTTCACAACTTACACCTGATTCCCAAGGCAACTACTTGACAGCTTGTATGATCCATGACTTATATGAGTTTTAGATCGCCGAGGAACAGTTTCCTTCTTTTTCATACAGTTACATTCCAAGACTGAAGTGATTCTCACTCAACACTTTATGGACACTGTGAGCTCCACACTGCACCCACCGGCTACAAATATGTATTTTCTTGTTACATCATATTTCGCTACATACATAAGGAGCGCAAGGTGATAGAACCAGTTAGGTTAGGATAATGTTCCTGCTTCAACTCTAATGGATCAATGAATAGACTGCTGATTGAAGATTCCACTAGAAATGGTTATTTGGAGCAGGTATAGGCGTCTGGCACGCATGTCGACCCTTCGGGGCAACCTAAAGAACAAGTCAAAGGTTAATGAATGTATAATAGGATTTGTTTGTCATACTTACAGAAATTGTCACAACAAATGTCCCCTGAGATACAGCAGCCTCCATCCGAGCACTACATTTTAACGTTCATAATTCAATTCAAGTTTTCATGTTTGTGATGCCATAATAGCCACGTACACACGTATCATCGAAAAAGCAACATGTTGTAGAGGAACATTGGGCTTTGAGGAGGGTGTTTAGCGCAAGTGCATGTTGAAAAGGAAATTTAGAATCACTACCGAAAGGATAAGTACAACTTCCGTCCAAGGCAAAATTGGAGTTCGATTTTGAAGGGGTCCCTGGAACGATTTCCCCCATGGCA
Organism: Gomphus bonarii; assembly: GCA_003316585.1. Taxonomy (NCBI): domain Eukaryota; kingdom Fungi; phylum Basidiomycota; class Agaricomycetes; order Gomphales; family Gomphaceae; genus Gomphus; species Gomphus bonarii. Next base: position 2,170 of record QFEC01013912.1, on the reverse strand, counting down.
GCAGTTGAAGCGATACATAACAGAGCGAGAGGTAAGAAAGTTGAGAATTGCATTGTCATGTGCTGCCTCAGTACCAGTCCTTCACCATCTTTTTATATATTTATCTTCATCGTGTCTTTCTTATCAAATGTTGAGAATCGACGGTGTTTCATTTCACGTGATTCACTTATCACGGGTTTACATCTTGATAATACTATTGGGCCTTTGAAAATCCTAATTCCGAGTCTTCCACCCCATCAAGCACTGTAAGGAACACCGTGAGCAGAACTCGCCACCTGATAATATCCGATGTTCCAACATTCATGTTCATAGTGTGAAGGTATTCATCTCATGAATGTCAGGCACTTTGAACTCTGTTATATTTAAACATTCAACCCTTCACATACCAGCCATCAAATATATATGTTATTTATTTCTCGAAGTATAAAAGACCTTAAGGTGAGAGGAAGCTTACAGCCGACCATGACAATATCATTGCGTCACCTTTTATGAATGAGTGAGAAGGGTGCTGATTGGGGAGTCCAACAGATGAGTTCAAATGGAACAAGCAGTGAATCCTGGTACACATATCCATCGGACGAGTAATATAAAGTACGAGTCAAAGGGGAAGTTCTGTATTGTCGGCAAGTTGTTATAAGAAAGGATATACAACGACCGCAACCAACATGCCTTAATGGGCAATGGCTGTAGGTGCGCTGGTTTTTGTGGTTCGTAGTTCAATTTTATTGTTCATGTTTGTAGTTTCATAATCGTCACATACACATATTATTTGTAGGGAAGAACGTTGATGAGGAACAAGTGATTGCGAGGAAGTTATTTGGGGAAATGTATGATGAAAAAAAACAAAGGACTAAGGGTTCAATGAAGAATAAACAGGTGAAACAGCAGTCATATTATATTGGGTCGACAAATTAGACAAATTAAGATAGCGTCTATGCCTAATTTTATACATTCTATAATTTTATTACTAGCACATTTTTCTTAGTTCAAGGTTAACTGAAGACTTGATGCTAGACGGTAACAGGAAGGTGTTCCCCCGCTTTAGGCGTTGCAATGATAAGTAAAGAGCAAGGGATAATATGTTTGAGAAATACGTTTATCAGCCTCAAAATTAATTCCTCATTGATTTCTTATACATTATTCCAATCCTCATAACATCATTGTTGCAAAAGATCACCAGTTGACGGTGATCCACTCTGGTGAATCAATTGTATTGGAAATGTATTTTCAACATTGCTATTTCTGAGTCTTTGAACCCACCCAATTCTATGGGTTGATCATGCATTTAAAACACCTCATAACATCCAATCCATCAAATCATACATATTCCTCTTGGATTATGGAGATCTTGTCTTCAGAGTGGTGACACTCTGTAACCAGTTTGAATGGCAACACCTATGTGGCTGCATGCATTGATGATGCAACACGTGAAACTGCCATCTACTTCCAAAAGAGGAAAAGTGATACCTCTACATCTTACTGATGTGATGAGGCATACATAGAGACCCAGACAGTAAATCATATCAAAAGTGTATGCAGTGACTGAGGAGGAGGAGAGTTCTTATCCAAATAAATGATCAACCATCAAGATCAGAAAGGAACAATACATGAACTCACTGTACATGATTCCCCTCCTCAAAATTGAACTGCAGAATGTGGTATGCACACTAGAGCTGAACAAGCTTGTGTGCTCCTATTAGCATCTGGACTACCCCAATTACTATAGGAAGAAGTGATGTGATACTTGGCTTGGCTTCAAAACTGAACACCTGTTTGTGCTCTTATTGGAGTGACACCATATCAAGCAAGACACAAGAAAAAGCCCCACCTTGCTAGGCTCCAAGAGTTTGGAGTTGCCACTTATGTCAAAAATCTCAATGCCAGCAAGCTTGACTCATGAGCTGAAATTGGGATTGTCTGTTATGTTTCAGAATCAAAGGGGTATAGAATTTACTGGCCTCTCAAAAGGTCTATCACAGTAGAACACAACATTTCATTTAATGAGGATGACATCTACACCAAAGAAACCAATGAGACTCTCTCAGATGAGCTATTGGCTGAGGGGGAGAAACAGAAGGTTATCCAATTGCCTCATCACCCTTCAAATCTTGAAGATACTCACATGAAACTACCTACTTACACCCTATCACCTTCTGGTTCAGGTCCTACC
>QFEC01013873.1:0-20475 GCA_003316585.1 Gomphus bonarii | reverse complement strand
TCTGATTTTCTGCTAACTACTGTGAAAAAAGTTGTTATTCCCCACACAGACCCCATTCATGCTAGACACCGGTCAGCACCCATGAATGGGCTTTGAGCCCTGACAACCTGAGTCTCGAGCTGAGACCATGAATGAGTTTAAGGACAGAATGGAGAAGTCACTAGAGGAGGCTAAATCCACACTAGCCAAGGCCAAGGATGATATGGCTCTATACTACAATCAGCGCCAAACTCCAGCCCCTGAGTATCATGTGGGAGACTGAGTGTTCTTAGATGCATCAGACATCCAGACAACTCGGCCCTCTTGCAAGCTGAGTCATCGATACCTCAGACCATATGTCATTCAGGACCGAGTGGGAAAACACTTGTACAGACTCAAACTCCCACACTCCCTGTCGTGACTCCATCCAGTCTTCAACGTGGTCAAACTCATCCCTGCACCTGAGGACCCAATCCCAGGCTGAAAAGCTGAGCTACCCCCACCACCCAAGTTGATAGATGGGGAAGAACATTATGTGGTGGAGAAGGTGCTGGATAGACACCTGATATGGGGCAGACTCCATTTTCTAGTGAAGTGGGAGGGATATGGCTATGAGGAGAACACATGGGTGCCAGAGGAGGACATGGCAGCACCAGCCAAAGTGCAAGAATCCTATCAGTCCCATCCAGGAGCACCCCAATGAATTTGGTCATTAGCCTTCAACTCACTCATGTTGCGTGCTTTGAGGATGCAGCACTCTAGAAGGGGGATTGATATCAGGGGATGACCCATCTCAAGCCCTGAGCTGAAATGAACACAGCTCAGCCAAGAATGGACTGAACAACCCGAGATTTTCGGCAAGACCTTCTGAACCTTTGGCACCCTTGGGCCCAAGAAACAGCTCAGCACTTACCCACAAAGTTTCCAAGCTATGAACCAAGATCTAAGGTGGGAAGCTGAGGGCCAAGGAAGGCTAGGAAGAGACCCACTCAACCTGAGACTGGGTCACTTAGGCGAAGGGAAGATACCTCAGTTTGGGTCAAGACCTCTAAGAGCTAAATGCCCAAACCTCAGTTCACCAGGAGATTGGCTCCCAAGATGCCTGATATTTATAGAAGCTGATGTGCATACCTTTGGGCCCAAGAGGAGGGTAAGGTATGCTGAGGAAGTAGAGCATGGACCATTAGTATATAGATCAAATGGCTCACTGGCAAGGGTCCCTAAGCTTTTCTCTTAGGATTTCCCCCTTGCTAGGTGAGACCCCTTTACTGTACATGGGATAACATCCAACTTAGGATTTCCCCCTTGCTAGTACTGTGTGACATTCCACAAGTGTAACAGAGGTTGCCCTTACAAAAACCTCCTTGGGTCTGGTTCTGAAAGTGGGAATGAAAGCTCTCAAAGAAATATGTGATCGCAGCTGACCCAAGCCCTAAGTCTCTTGTCATCAAGGTTGAGATTCAGATGATGGACACAGCTGAAGTCAAATCCAGACCCACCCTCATCAACAGCAGAGCCTTGGGACTATTCATGAATCAGGCCTACATTGAGCATCATCACCTCACCACCCAGAAACTCCAAAAGCCAATCCCTGTCTACAATGTGGATGGATCCCCCAATGAAGCAGGGTCTATTCAAGAGGTTGTGGATGTGATCCTCTGAGTAGAAGGCCATGCCAAGTGCACCACCTTTGCAGTCACCAACCTGGGCAGGCAGAACATTATCCTTGGGTTCACCTGGCTGGAGAAGCACAATCCTGAGATCAACTGGCAAACTCGGAAGATCAAGATGAATCAATGCCTGGATCAGTGCCACACTTGCTGAGCTGAGGTTTGAGAAGAGCGGAAGGCTTGGCCATCTAAGTCCCTGATGGCCTCCCTGGCGTTCTTCATCAAAAAGAAGGACAGCTCACTTTGGCTCATGCAGGACTACCAATGCTTGAATGCCATGACTGTGAAGAACTGGTACCCACTCCTTCTTATACCTGAGTTGATTAACCAGCTCAAGGGAGCAAAGTACTTCATGAAGTTTGATATTCAGTGGGGTTACAGCAACATCTGAATTAAGGAGGGCAATGAGTGGAAGGCAGCCTTCTGAATGAACTGAGGATTGTTTGAACCACTGGTGATATTCTTTGGGCTCACTAACAGCTTGGCCATGTTCAAAACAATGATGAACAACATCTTCCAGGACCTCATCATGGAATGGGTCATTTGTGTGTACATCAATGACATCCTCATCTATTTGAAGACCTGAGCCAAGCACTGAGAGATCATAAGGTAAGTGTTGGAACACCTCTGAGAAAACAAACTCTACCTGAGGAAGGAGAAGTGTGAGTTCAAACAGACATGCATAGAATACCTTGGGCTAATCATCTCAGAAGGAAAGGTAGAGATGGACCTGGTGAAGATTCAGGGCATGACTGAATGGCCAAGGCCAGTGAATTGAAAAGAGGTACAATCCTTTCTTGGGTTCACTAACTTCTACTGGTGATTCATCAAAGACTTTTTGCTCTATGCTCAACCCCTGTTCAATCTCACAAAGAAAGAGGAACAGTAGAAGTGGGGACAGACTGAGGATGTAGCATTCCAGAAGCTGAAGGATCAGATCACCTCGGCCCCTGTCTTGATGTTCCTGGATGACTCACAAATGTATTGAGTGGAAGCCAACACCTCAGACTTTGCCAAGGAAGCCACCCTCTCACAGCAGTCACCCAAAGACAGAACATGGCACCTGATCACCTTCTCCAAGAGCCTGTGTTAAGCACATGCACACACACCCTTGGTTTGGATGGTTTGGCTCAGTCCAATAAGCTGAGGCAGATGTGGTGTCAGCTTCAATGTACTTGCATTGCACCTATCTACCCGCCTGTGCCACTGGATTTTGGACTGCTGCATGGCAGGAGTCCAAGATACTCAGTACTGAATGATTGGACTACTGACTTAAGGACTGATAGCATATGTCTAACTTAGTCAATAATCTGAACAGAGAATACACACATGAGACAAATTACTTATATAGAAAATGAGTTGCCATAAGGTATGCAACAATGTTGCATAAGGGATGGAAATGAGAATATAAGATATGGATGTAAGAATAGGTAAAACATGAAGAGCAGGCATATATGCCCATACATGTACTGAGGGTAACTGAAGCAAAGTGAATGAATGAAATAGAATAGAATGAAGTGTGATGCTGAACTGAACTGAACGTACTTATAAAACTTATGAGTCTTTAACTTGTAATATGGTATGCAGGGACTTCGGTTGGTATGACTGAGTGAACTGAGGCTTGGTAAAATGTACTTTGACAGCCTGAGTCTGGTCAAATGGAACTACGAGATCCATGACAAGGAGATGTTGGCCATCATGTGAGTGCTGGAGGAGTGGTGGCACTTCCTGGAAGGTGCCCAGCTCAAGTTTGAGATCTGGATGGATCACAAGAGCCTGGAATACTTCCAGACCTCAAAGAAGCTCAACCAAAGGCAGGTGAGATGGTTCCTTTACCTCTCAGTTTGACTTTGTGCTCCACCTGATGTGAGGATGGAGAAGTTATTGGAAGAAGTGAAGTCAGCGCTGGCCAAAGTGAAGGATGACATGGCTCAGTACTACAACCAATGCCACATCCCCACCCTCAAGTATTGCAAGTATTGCATAGGCAACCAAGTCTACCTTGATGGATTGGATATTTGCATGACCTGACCCTCCCAAAAACTCAGCCACCACTACCTTGGGCCATACATCATCCAGAGCCAAGTAGAGAAGTACTTGTACAGACTTCAACTTCCCCCTTCCATGTCTCAACTTCATATGGTCTTCAATATGGTCAAGCTCATTCCATCCACCAAAGACCCAATACTGGGCCAAAGAACTGAACCACCCCTGCCACCCAAGCTGGTAGATGGAGAGGAACACTATGTAGTGGAGAAGGTGTTAGAGAGCTGGTTGATGAGGGGTTGACTCTACTTCCTGGTGAAGTGGGAGGGGTATGGATATGAGGAGAACACCTGGGTAGCAGAGGAGGACATGGCAGCACTGATGAAGGTACAGGAGTTCTACCACTCACACCTGGGTGCACCCTGAAGGATTTGGTCAATGGCCTTGGAATCAATCATGGCTTGTTTGAGGATGCAGCACTCTAGAAGGGGGGGTGATGTCAGGGGACCACCTGTTTCATGACCCAAACTGATGCTGAACTGATTTGCTTATACTGACAGTTACTGAGCCGAATCACACATACAGACTATAAGAGCAGTGACAGTCACTCAGTCCAACCACATGACATCCCAAACTGAGCAACTAAGGTATCAGCGTGAGTACCAGAACACCAGATACAGATTGTGGGGCCATTATACCTTAGGGCCCAATCGAGGGGTAAGGTATGCTGAAGAAGCAGGGAGAAAGCAATGTGTATATAGGTTGTATAGCTCACTAGCAAGGTATCCTAAGTTTTCCTCTTAGGATTTCCCCCTTGCTAGCCTTGGCCATGTGACCTCAGTAACCTTGGCAAGTGCTACAGGGGTTGCCCTTACAGTTTTCAAGTAGATGAGAATGTCCTCAATGTATACACAGACTATCCCTTCTAAGATGAGGTCCTGGAAAATATCATTCATCATCATCTGAAAAGTGGCCAGACTATTGGTAAGTCCAAAAAACATCACCAATGGTTCAAACAGTCCTCTGTTAGTTTAGAATGCAGCCTTCCACTAATCACCCTCTTTAATCCAGACATTGTTGTATCCCCACCAGACATCCAATTTTGTAAAGTATTTGGCTCCCTTGAGCTAGTTTACTAATTCTGAGATGATGGGAATTGGGTACCAGTTCTTCACTTTCATAGCATTCAGCTTCTGGTAGTCCTGCACGAGTCAAAGGGACCCATCCTTTTTTTTAATGAAAAAACCAGGGATGCCATTGGGGACTTAGAGGGCCAGTGTAAGGGAAACCTAAGTAGATGCTCTACCCTGAGGTGGTGAGCTGACAAAGGGGAATCCAAAGATTAGAATAGGGACTATGTACATAGTGCTAGCATACCTGATGAAGGGGAATCCAAAGAAAAAACTCTAAGGAGCCCCTTTGTCCCCTAATTACAACTATATATGTACTATGGGCATGGCGCTCTGCTCAGGGATGGAACCGAAGTGTCAGGAATAGCTGAAGGCACTGGCAACAGTTGTGGATGATGGCTGTCAGTAATAACCAACAGTCATCATATTAATTCAGTGCAGGGCTTGGATGCTTCTGGGTGTGTATCAAGCAGACCTCACTTGGTGGGTTCAGGTCTCAGATGCTACTTGTTCAGTGGAGTTCCCCTGACAGCCAGATGCATCCCATTCAGAGATTCTCCTGGATGAAGACATCTAGTTCAGCCTGTTCTAATGTGGACATGGGATACACCTTGCAATTAGTTGGACTAGAACCTATTTCCAGTTTGATGGCATGATCCCAGATCTTTCTGTCTGGGAGTTCATCAAATGACTCCTTTGCAAAGATGCTTCCAAAGTTTTGGAGGTACTCCAGAACCTCCATTCTGGCTTGGGAATTTTTGTAGTGGGCTTCAGCCAACCTTTGTGAGGTGGTTTGCATAGCTCAGATTTTTTCAGCATCTCATGGCAGCATTATGCACATCAACTGGTCTCCTTCTTCTAGGTCATCCAGTGGATCTCTCAACTCCTCACCGCTCTCCTTTTCTTCCACATCTTCCTCTTCTAGAAGGCTGGGGAACAGGCCTGCTTGGCACTCTCAAATGTGATGTTCAAATTTTCGGACTTTTTTGCATTCATCTCAGATTTCCACCCAGCAAGTATGACACTTGGCTGGACATCAGCTCATGCTGACCTTTTGTGTTTGCCAGTCAATCTCTGGGTTGTGTTCTTCAAGCCAGGTGAACCCCATGATGAGGTCTTGCTTCCCTAGGCTAGTGACTGCAAATGTGGTACACTCGGTATGCCCATTCACTCAAATGATGACATCTATGATCTGTCAGGGGACCACCCATTTTGAATCCCAAGCTGATACCAAGCTGATCTGCCCATACTGAGCATTACCAAACCAAACCACACAGTCAGATAATAAGTGCTACTGCAATATCTCAGTCCAGATATGAGATGAACCGAACTGAGAGACTGAGGTATTGGCCCAAGCACATAATGCCAGATACGGATTGTGGGGTCATCATACCTTCAGGCCTGTCAGGGTTCAGCTTGGAGTTCAGCTTGGAGTTTATTGTCAGTTGTTGCTTCCTGTTTATGTCTTTCCATGCCTTTCTGTGCCTTGCATCTTCAGATTACATAATAAGCACCAGATTAGGGTATATAAGTTGTGACTGGTGTAATGGTTACCCCTCAGCTTGATTTCTGAGGATTACCACTACACCTGGTGAGCTCTCTATGTACTTATTATTAGTAACCCTTGTATAAACTGAGGATTACTGCTACACCAGGTGGAGAACCCCCTTATCAGCTCATTAATATTGGAGTATCTTGTTGTTGTGACCTTGTCAATAGTGTCACCCTCACAGGGTCTAATCAAGGGGTAAGGTATGCTAAGGAAGTAGGAAGCAGACAACAGGTATATAGGTTGCATAGCTCACTAGCAAGGGATCCTAAGTTTTCCTCTTAGGATTTTTCCCTTGCTAGGTGAGACTCCACTTCTATGTACACAGTCTAATATACTTAGGATTTCCTCCTGCTAGCTTCAGTCACGTGACTTTGGTAACCTCGGCAAGTGCTACAGGGATTGCCCTTATATGATCTCTTTGATGGCTCCTGCTTCATTCAGAGATCCATCCATGTTGTAGACTGGGATGGGCCTTTGGAGTTTCCAAGTGGTGAGGTGTTGCCATTCTACATATCCTTGGTCCATTAACTGCCCAGTGGCTCCACAGTCCACAAGGGTGGGTCCAGACTTGACTTCCATGGTGTTGGTCATCTGAAGTTCCACCTTAATGACAAGGGACTTTGGACTTGGGGTGGTTGCCATTATATACCTTTTTGGGAGTCATCTTTCCCATTTTGGAGCCACATCCAAGGTCATTTGAGGGGAGTTTCAACCTTTTGTGTGACTATGTGTGGTTCCTCATCCTGGAGACATTGTGTGGGTCATGTCACACTCTGTTTCTAGACAAGAGAACTAGTTATGTATAGGCAGTGGGGGCAAACTACTTACCCACTGCCAGCCCCAAAATCCTCCTCCTCCTCTTCCTTTCCTTCCTCAATCATGGCACTGCCCACAGGTTCCATGGGCAGGGTTCCAGTCATGTCCACAAGGGCCAAGAGTTCTAGCAGTAGCCCCCACTTTTCTTCTACACTCATGGTGCAGATATCAAAGGATAAAGGACACTCAGACATAATGCCCAGGCTTCTAACAGTGGAGGCAGAGTCCTGGAGTAGCAGTCCTTACTCATGTTCAGTCTACCTCCATTGGCACTGGATCCTCCTTTGGTATCATGGGCAAAGGGACAGGAGTCTGATGAGGAAAATTCAAGAACCAGGGCAGGGAGCTCAGAATCCTTGGAGCACTTGGACTGTTTTTGAGGACATGGTGAATGAGATGGAGTCTGGAATTGAGTGCATTGGGCCTGTGTAAATGCCTCATTTGCCTCTCTGTTCCAGGTGACCCTTTGAGCTGCTTCATACCATTCCTTAGAGTGGAGTCACTCTTAGAGCTAACTCATACCTTGGGGCCAAGCCATATCCTTTAGGGGGGAGTCCTCTCAGAGGTCTGGAGTTCAGAGGTCTGGGAGTATGAGGTTCAAAGTAATATAAGAGTGAAAATTGGGGTTTGCCCTAACAGGTGCCACTTGTTATCCTCTGGAGACTTCTGAGAGCTGAGACATAGTGTTAGATCCCAAATCATCTCTGACAAATCTCCATTTTAACACCCTTAGTCATCCACCTCCACATCATGTCTGAGTCATACTCATCCCTCCAGAGTGCTCCACACCCATCCACTCCCTCTGAGCTCCTCATGTGATCTCCATACACATGATACTCCATCCTGTCATTGTCACCATGTCATCACTCTGGCACATGGACCTCCACATTGTAAAGAATATGGAGATTCCTATTTGTTTTTGAGTGATATGTAAGCCGTTAATTGCTTGGTTAGATTCTCTGAAGTTATAGCTTTTGTTTCTTTATTCTACTCAACAGAATTTTTCCTCAGAGATGAACGACAAGTAACATGGCCTTTTGATGCAAGGTCAGTCCCAATGGTTCAGACTTTGGTTATAGCTAGCTGTAGAATCAAATTAACAACCTATTTAGTGTTTATGGGGATTTTCTATCACTGGTGTTATTCTAGAATGATGCTAGCTACTTATACAGTATGTACCCATGCAACTTAGTCATCCTGTTCCCTTTCTTGGGTGATTTGTTAGAGTGCAACTGTGGACACCAAGAATAGGGGTCTGTTGGCAACAGTATGGTGATTTGGTGTCATCGCAAGTGATCTGTGTTTCAGTATGGGCACCCACATGTATTGATTATGTCTAAATGTTGGTGCTTGATTAGGCACCAACCTTTGAATTTCTGCCAGTTTGTTGTATATTGGTGATGTGGTCTGCAGAGACAAATACACCCTGGAATGCCTTTTTACTGTGTGACGAAGGCTCATTAAGGCTGAGGATAGAGAGGGTGATGGAGGGACTTGGTATTGTGAATTTATGTGATCTTTGGAAGGGTCCATGTGCTGTTCATATGATTGGGCTTGATATCATGTGGAGTGGTCCTTCTTTTTGATAGGCACCTTCAGGAGGTGGTCCTTCTGACTTGGTGGGTGAATATGCATTCCCCTGTGACTACAGATGGCCTTTAACTCAAGCCACTGTCTCATAACTTGCTGAGTAGATGTTAACAGTGATGTGGAATGTTAACTACAGTAGATAAAGTGCTATCTGGTGCATCATAGATTTGGAAATGTGGAAGTGAATTCTGTGTTCATTTACATGTATTTAGTTCTTGTACAATGTGTGTGGTTACTCTTGACACACATCACTGTTCCCATCATCTCTTGTGTCATTTTCTAGTATGTTCCATAGTTTCACATGACTCACTCTCTTGTTTAGTACCCCTGCATCCTAATGTAATTCTCTTTCTGCATTCAGATGACCCTGTTTTATATTGATCCCATGTTCTGATTGTATATAAACCTGAATGTATTCATAACTAATTCTCTAGTTCAAATATCAATTTAGTCTCCTCCTCACTATCTCCATGAACTCACTCTGCAACACCTCTTTAAATACAAGGACAAGATGATGTAAGAAGGCACAACACATAAGTTGAAGTCAGGTCTTTTTGTGTCAGGGGACAACCTGTTTCAAGCCCAAAGCCAAAACTAAAACAGTTTGGTCAGGAATGCACCAAATGACCCAAGGTTTTTGGCAAAAGCTTCTGGACCTTCAGCACCTTTGGGCCTGCTGAACAGCTCAGCACTTACCCATGCAATTCCCAAGCCAGGAGCTGAGACTTAAGGTGGGAAGCTGAGGACCAAGGAAGGCAGAGAAAGGATCCACTCAACCCAAGGCCAATGTGAGGGCAACTTATGCAGGTACCGATCTTGGCAACTGCTGGGAGCTAAGACAGCAGGACACCACCAGCCCTTCTCCCTAGGCCTGACCCAGGGACTCTAACCCCAAGCCTACCCACAGTTTTAACCAGATACTGGTAAGGGGGTCTGAAAGAGAATACGGTGAGGACCCCTTACCTAAGTAGCCAGCTATATAGTTAGTGACTGTGACATGAGTAAGTCATGTCACAGCCAGTGAAACAAAGATAGGTAAGGACTAAACTAAAGAATCAATGGAGGGAAGAAGGTAGAAATTAGAAGATATATATAGGGGAAAGAATAGACCTTAGTGGGCAGGAGGCTGTCCCCTGACAGCCAAGTCACTTAGGCCAAGGAGAGATACCTCAGTTTGGGCCAACATCCTTCAGGGCTGAGTGCCTGAACCTCAGTTTGGGTCCCAGGAGATTGGCTCTAGGGACAGTATTTATAGAACCAGTGTGCATACCTTCAGGCCCAAGAAAGGGGTAAGGTATGTTGAGGAAGTGGAGCATGGACAATGAGTATATAGATCAGATGGCTCACTAGCAAGGGACCCTAAGCTTTCCTCTTAGGATTTCCCCCTTGCTAGGTGAGACCCCCTTTACTGTACATAAGATGATCTCTAACTTAGGATTTTCCCCTTGCTAGCACTGTGTGACATTTTGTAAGTGCAACAGGGGTTGCCCTTACATTTTGACTCCATACCAGGTTCAACTTTGACAGCTCAGACCATGTGGCCACCCCAGACAAGACATCCTTGACTCTAGACTTAGCACATGGATGGGATTGGGGAATATTACTGAGTCAACTGAGCAACCATCATCAGCCAGGGCAAACTTGTAACCCAGACTAAAATTTAGCACACCCTCTTATTTATTGCCAGAACAGAATCTCCTGCATCTTCTTAGGCATTGTTCTTTGTCATGTACATTCCTGATTTCTAAAGAGGTGAGATGCAAGTGAAGAACAAGAACAAGAAGAGAATTGAGAAGCTGTTTCTGAATTGCTCCAAAGTGACCGAGATAACAACACCGACCGCTAGAGATCGCCAACTAGATTGATGTATAATAGAGAGCGCAGTTGCCTCAATGGGAGTAACATAACGTTATCGTAATCATTGACTGTGCCTCATCACCACGGCAATTTGTATTTGCAGCTCCCATAGGATGCCTGCATTTTACGAACAATCGCTGGGTGTCCGTGTCTCTTCATCGCGGGGCGGTGAATTTGAAAATGACAACCGCCAATCTACTCACTCTTTACCATTGTGTACGAACGAGAATGATTCTTGTGAGTTATTTCCAAAAGTCAAAGCCCAAACCAGCAATGCTTCGTTCCCTTTGTGGGCACCATCAGTTGACCGTTGCTACTGATGCAGTGGACGCGAAAAATGAGAAGCACACAGGGTCTGTTCAATATGCCATGACAATGGCGTTCAAACCCAGGGCGGGATATAAATGACCAATTGGGGTTAAAAATCGCTTGCCGGCATGAATAGAGAGATGCGGTCAGAACCGTGGATCAGGTTCACAAAGGACTCTCGAACCGGAGAACGGATCAGGCGGTTCAGATTTGGTAGAGTTGCGGACGCCAGCCGCGAACAATGGCAAAAAAGAAATTTGAAATTAACACCGGGATACCCATTGCTCTGACCTGATTCACTATATTTGGACAAGATGCATAGCATGCCCTGACCGGGATAATACAGGATGCTCAGAGATCGTATCGGGAGGTATGTCCCTTCAAATTTTTCCACCTCGGCTTGGGTTCCGGTTCCGTCTTCAGTGCAAACTCCGAAAGTTGGTTGATCCCGCTTGTCTGCTTCTTGATACCCGTGGTTGGTTGGTATCCCATCCAGGTATGCGGAGCAGTGGCCCGGCAAACTCGGGTTATAGCCACGAGCGGGTCACGACCCTAAAGAGATTGATGGGAATATGTATAGGCAGTGAGATCCTATCCACGAGATGAGCCTGACTCTCTAATATATCCATCCATCAGAGCGGGTCTCGAAGTGATATATTCATCATGGGAGTTCTCCTCGCAGTTAGGTAAGGAAAAGGGAGAGAAGCCGTCTTGTTTTAGTGGCACACCGCGGCGGTCCTTGGGAATGCGGGGGTCGCAAGCGCTTCACGGAACGGTGAAGGGACGGAGATAATGGATTCGAGAGTGGTGCGATCGAGATGGCCCGTGTACTATAATAACTGCATCACTCCGCATTTTCACCTGATCTCTTCTTTCCCCACCCCATGCCCAAGGTTCCCTCCTGCGTAGATGTCGCTGCATCCACTCCCGTCCCGAATATTCTCAAAAGAAATCAGGTTAGCCTCTTTCTCTCCACATGTGCTCATCCCACTTATCCAGCATTTTCAAAGGCATGCCATGAGTGTCGTCGTCGTAAACTAGTACGCTTCTCAAACAAATCTACATCATACTTCTCGCCTGCTGACTCAATGCGCTGCAGAAATGGTGAGAGATCCAATTTCGTCTTCAATCGTCCGCTCAGTCGTCGCCACTGTCAAGCGATGCACAAAGGCCTTGTGCCACGTGCACCCGGGCCAACGGCAACCCCCGATCGAATTCTATCACTGGACCAGCTCACCTAAAATGTACCTACGACGAAATTCCACAACCCCGTCAGCTCTCCAACGAGCCCCCGAAGAACAGATACGAGCGACTAGAGGGTCGCATTAGTAAGTTCTCTCCCAATTTTTGTGTTCTTATGACGCTCCAACCTGCTCATTTACTATTACCTTCACAGACGAGCTGGAAAATTTACTGCGCCAGAAGGACCTCTCATTGCAGACTCAAGCTCAGCAGCAGCAGCAGCAACAGCAGCAACAGATCCCATGTCTATACCCTCAGCCTCCTAACCCCAGGAGTTCCCTCCTCACATCCCTCTCCCCTAAGATACCCAACCGCTCCTCCACCTTCACCAACTTCGGCGTCATGGACTACCACTCCTCGTCTTGTTACACTCCCATACAACACATGGACCCATCTTCATTCTCCTCGGACGCCTACTTTCACCACGTTCAGGACCACGATACCCTTACCATCCGCCACCAGAGGTGCGCATCTTGGGCGTCCGTCTCTTCAATCGGCGCGAATGGCCCACTCTCCCGGCCTCACTCCAGTTCAGACCCGAGTTCATCTACTCCGGATCCAAGCTTGCCAGGGGGAGATGGTGACCTCCTCAGAGACCTCTTCTGGCCGTTGTGGCCCGCACGCCTCCCCACCCCTGAGTTGCTCCAGCACCTGTATGTCCTGCCCTTCAAATTATTCATCCTCAAACCCATTACTCACTGATCTATTTTCTTGTAGCGTCGACGTCTTCTTCTCCTCTCTCCCTCACGCTACCCGCATCCTGCACAAAGAGTCCTTCCTAAAAGCCCTTTCCCTTCCTCCGACAGCCGCCGGCTTTCCCGAAACCTCCATCCTCCACGCTATCTGCGCAGTCGCAAGCCTGTTCACCTCCGCAGTCACTACCCCACCAACAGTCGATATGTGTGAGCACCTCGCCGGTCATTACAATATTCTCTTAGTTTCTCCAGCCATTCTCATCATCTGCATGCAGACAACAATTTACAAGACAAGTTTAGACGGCTGGAGAACCGTGATGACTCTTTTGGCGAGATGCAGGCCAAATTTGCGAAGGAGGCGAGGGAGGAAGCTACAAGGGTCGGCGAGGGAGTCTTCGCGGGATTGCAATGCAAGTCTCCATTCATTGTCACTTTTATGTCTTTGACATAGCTTTTCAGCCGTCGTGATTTTGAGCTGGTACTATTTTTATAATGCTAGGTATGTTCAGACATGGATCTTTCAGACTATGTATTCATTCTAGTGTTATTTACAGATGGGTGGACGTAAGACTCCTGTTCCAAGAATACCGAGTGTGTACCGACTACTGTACTTATCTCCAGGTGTGGTTAACCTCAGAGGAAGCCTTGCGGTACTGTGTGCCCCTCGGGCTCAACATCTGTGACCCCCAGGTCCCACTAACCCGCTCGTGGCGTTCACGTTCGAATTTCATCCCTCCGTCGCGCTCACCCATCGAAGAAGAGACACGACGAAACGTGTTCTGGCTGGCGTATGTCATGGACCGCTTCCAGGCTTCTGGAAACGAGTTCGCGATGACCCTGGATGATGAAGATATCACACAGGTAATGCCATGTTTGTACGAGGAATTCACCAGCGGTGTGAGTATGGCTTGGGATATGCTTTTACGCTTATACTCACTTCTCCTTCGCAATTCTTCCATAGACATCTGTCCCGACCGACACACGGCAGCGGCTGACCAGTCCCCGCGTCCTCACGACACACATCCCCGAGCAAACTGATTCGTTCATACTATACATTAAGGCAATGGTGCTTCTCTCGAAAGTGAAGATCTTCAACCTGCGCTTTAAGTCCAAGTTCCAGGGTGCACAGGGCGCCCTAGACCCGCGCGACACCTCAGCGTTCATGGGCCTCAACAGCGTGATATCTTCGTTTATCGAGTCGTTCCCAGACCAGTATAGGGAGCCAATTCCAAATGGCGTCGTCGATCCGCACCTGTACGTTGCGCACCTCGTTCCTCACGCGTGCGTACTTTTGTTTCTCTTTTCACTCAGTACGCGGAGGTTGATGACCGCACCGGGGTTGAATTTTTTATAGTGCGATGCTACTTTTGCACGACCCTCACGCGGACAGTGGGGACCGCTCACACGGAAAACTCTCTGCAGCGGCACATGCCATTCTAGATCTAGTGTGTCTTGTCTGCTCTTCAAACTATGACCTCACCCTGCTCGACCCCTCCGTAATCGTACGCATTGAACCTTTACCCCAATTCTATTTATTCTGTTATCTGATTGGTCATTTTTCAGTGGTGCTGGTCGACCTCAGCCCAGGAACTCGTACGTGAGATTGAGCACATGCGGCAGACAGGCCAGACAGCACAAGTAGCCGTGCTGCGGTCCGAGATCGAGGTGATCAGGTGTGTGGTTTTGTTCGTGAAATCCGGGGTTATCTAAATTGGTCATAGATTGGCGCTAGTACGGCTCGGAGAACAGCTGCCACTAGGATATCGCCAGACAAAGTTGCTTGATGATCTGCTTGTTCAAGAGGTCTCTGGTTGTCCGATAGATTCGTCGGTGTACAGCACTTTTGCCTTTAGTGGCGAGGAGGATGCCGAACCCGGAAGTCTTGGACAGCTGATGTATGATGGAATGCGCTAACTTTGAGGGGTCCAGGGGAGACCTCGCCGCCTCCCTTGGTCCTTTTGATGCATTGTTATTCTTCTTTTCTTTTCATTGTCCCTTTCTTGCTTTTTGTAACAGCGTGTAATAGTCTAAGATTTAGACCATGGATGGCCCTGACTTGATCTGTTTTTCTTTCTTTCTTCCGCATCGTCGTGTTAATCGGAGTACCATTAAATATTATTAGTTCCAGTCAACATCGCTTTACATAACAGTGGCGTGCCGGCTGCAATTGCCAAGTCTCATTGTTTGTTTCATGTACCTCAAATAATTCACAGGGTACGAATTTTCCGCGAGACGGAGCCGTCAGGAGGTGTCATGATCTTCTAGCCAGATCTATCCCTGCGACCGCCGTATGACTCATGGTGCCCTAGTCAGTCTTATTAATTACGAGCTCTCTGTTCGGGCATAATAGACTGTAAAAGGACCAAAGATCAAAGAGAATCCCTGCGTATCCAGGATCTAGCAAAATCTGGCCAAAAATACTTTAATATTACAGATACCTGATCTGCAGGTAATTGGTACTGAATAGCACCTGTAAACATCTTTGGAACACCATAGACTCTAACACTACAGACTTCAACAAGTACCTGCATGGAATTGGAGGAGTCAGGTGGGACTTGGTTTCAACTATGGTATTACACCCTTGATTGTTGGTTGCTATATTTCAGAGTATCAGAGTATCAAAGTATTGGAAGTAGTATGGGAGAGAATAATCTCTGGAGGACCAGTGTTAGACCCTTTTACATGCTATGCTGTACTTACATTTCCCATCAGGTTAGGAACTGGACACAAAGAATGATGTTATCGAAATGGAATTATAACTTGTAGAAGTGATTCAATAGGGATGAATAGTAATAAGATGTCATGTGTCCTTATAGGAAGTGATACCAAAATGTTAGATGTCTGGGTAGGATTGTCTTTTGACTCAAATAGTTGTATATGATCTGTTGACCTCTAAATGAGTGTGCATTGTCTCGACGGCGCCAGTTTCTGTTTATGGAAAATTACCTCTGGTTGGGCAGACGAAATGGCAAACGGAATGGCAGACCCCATAGCAGACACATGGACTTCCCGTACCTAGCGAGGTATTGGACAAGATCTGTATCATAATACTACCAGAAAATCTTCACGAATTGTGCACCGGGATGCGATTCGCCTTCCCACCCTGGAATACCCTGATAGCTCTGCCAGATATATGCTCAATAGTTCGCGCTGTTCAAATTTTCTGTGCCGCGTTTTGCATAAAACCTGATGAAGACGGAAAGTAAGCTTCACATATGTTTCACACACTAGGCTGATCTGACTCCCACCCAACAGTCTGCTTATGACGTCTTTACATAAGATAATCCGAAATCTCTGGAAAATTTCACCATCACGCCGTATTGAATACCTGGATGAAATGGATAATGTTTTCCTCTATAGGTCTGCTATTTCGTCTGCCATTGCGTTTGCCATTTCATTTCCTGTTGCGTCTGCCATAGCGTCCGCCATACGGTCTGCTGCCATCAAGAGACGTCCTATGGCCAAGTGGTAAAGACGACAAGTGGTTATGCTGGATTCGTTAAATCAAGTGGCACTTTGTTCGTGTCGTCGGGTGGCATAGAACTCTGAGTACCAGACGGGACAGCAAGGTTAGATCTCTTCTGAGTAGCCAGAGTCCGTGAAGGCACCTTAGCAGAAAGTCAATCAAAAAATGTACCACGTAGACATTTCCGATGCATAAGATGTGAATTTGCTTGGGCTAACGATATCGCTCATAACTCTGGAACACCAATCAGTTAGTTCATCGCCTGAAGCAGGGTCACATACCATGGCTTAAGTTACTTTTGGAGTGCCGTCGCTCTTGAACCCTAGGTCTCAATGAGCGATGTAATTTTCATACATGAATCAATAGATATTATCTTGACAGCTATTGTGCCAACATGCGAGACGCTCGGGGACTGAGCATACAGTACATCTTCAACTTGGTAGTGGGCACCATTTATACGATATATCAGATTCATTCGCCAGATCCAAAACATGTACGCTAACATATATAACAAGTCAGAATCAGGAAAAGTCATAATTTGAGGTGAATTGAAAACCTGACAAGTTAAAAAAAAAAAAAAAATTAAGCTTCATGGTGGTCACCCTGAGGTAGTGAGGATCGAATTAAAATTTCAGTTCCCCTCCCCCACTGGGGTTTCTTGTACTGAGGAAACAGACCGATCAAGAAGATTTACAATCCTTCGAGTCAAGGGTGTTAGTCACAAGACTTGGCAATGTTCTGCACTGCTATTACTAATCACCGTTCACTATCTATATCTGACAATTCACTGCCCCTATGCGGAGCATCACTGGCACTTGGGGTTTTGATTTGATCAGGTTCTAACAGAAGATTTTCTGTGTGGAACGGCTAATTGGTTTTCACGAACTGAAGCGATAACTTCCACCAAGTGTGAGGTCTTCTTGAAACTTTATTCATCGACAGTCAAGAAGCTTCTGGTTAATGATTGGATCTCCCCCACTTTTTTTTTGATAACTGGCCCATATCTGTCAGATACCAGGAAGCGAAGTACATTCCATTGATTAACAGTGCCCACTTCTCCATCAACCACCTCCCACGTGCTTATAGTACTCATTCACATTTGAGCCACAAGAAAGTTGACGCGACGATTGACTTGTTGGTTTGACGGAGGGTGGTGTGGGATTCACCAGTGAACACAGGTGTTGTGCCTGAGATATTATCTTGGCTGGTTGTTCTAATATCTATCCCACTAGCCATGAATATTATAAAGCTTGCACGTTCTATCTCTATCTATCAGAATCTCATCCCAGCGCACAATCCTATCCTTCTTGACGTTCACCTACCGAATGTCTTCACAACAGGACACTCATGCCATCCTCCAGGCGATATCAGATAAGTGAGTAACCTTAATTGTTCAGTTTTACTGAAATTTATGATACGGATAGTTTTATTCTCAACTATACCGTCACTGCTGCCTTTGGTAGGGCCGGAAGTAATTCTGTGTAGAGCCTTGTTGACTGACAGCTTCAAATAGCACATCTTGTATATGATACACTTCTCACTCTCCCATATGAAAGAAAACGTATTTGGAAGAAAAAGTTTAGATTAGGATCAGTGCTTTACCTGTTGGCACGCTATCCAGCCATTGTCTACTTCATATCACTTCAAGTACTTAACAATCTTCCAAACCAAACGATCAAGGTGAGTAGTTCCACTCCAAGAAATGCATAGAACTCACACCCGTATGGGTCCAGTAAGACTCCCATGATGTTCACCACAGAATCTGATCTTAAGATAGTTTATGTGGCGACTTACTTCACTTGATCGATATTATGGTTATTTCAGCCCTTATAGGAATCCAAGGTAACATCGACTCTTATTCCTCACTCACAATTAATGTATCTATTTTACCAGGGCTTTTATTGGCACGGGCATATGCCGTTTCTAGCCTTAAGAAACTGACTATTTTGACCCTTGGTCCTTTCTTTATTGGCAGCGTCGGGTGCACCATGGCATGTAATGCATGTTCTCCCTTTGTCATGGCCGCTAAAACTTGCACGGGGCTTATAGTTTATTGTATCAATAAACAATTGTGTACCAAGTGATGCGGAGGCGAAAACATTGACCTTGTAAGTGATATAGTTTGTATTCTGTCATAAGTTTACTCACATAATTTTCAGGAGTGAGCGTTCCCTCATTTCGATTGCGATTTTCCACTTATGCATTCTCAAGCGAATACCATTCAGGATGTATTTCTCATCCTTTTTGACACAGTAGTCGTTGTAGTGATGTTTTCCAGCTGCCTGGAAAACTTGACGCAGTTGAGAGAATTCAGAGCAATCCACACAAAGCCACTAACTCAGGTCCTAATTGAGCAAAGTACGTACCCCAACGTTATGATTTATCGCGGCTAATTGTTATAAAGGTGTGCTACGATACGGGTATCTATATCATGAATGTTGCTGTTCCAAAGCAAAGTCTAACCTTCAACCAGGTTTGTGCTTACAATAACACTAACAAGCGCCATCATAGTAAAGGTATTCCTCGATGACATCTTACATACTATTCGCTGAGCAATGATTATCACAGGTCTTAAGAGTGAATGGTTTTTAGATATATTTCTGAATTCAAATTAATCCAATGTCCATAGCCTAGTATTGCCACCGTTATTAACCCTGTGCACAACAGGTCAGCTCCTCACAACACAAAATATCAGTTCATTTGACTGAAACTCCATATAGCCTATCTGTGACCATCATTTGTCGCACTCATTTGGACCTCCTGGAAAAGAATTCACATCTCAATGGGAGCACTCACTCTTGGTCCCATTCGGTAGGCAACTTCCACGCGGCTACACGAAGGATCCACAGTGCCATCATGGATGAATTTGGTGATCAGAATGTCACCCAGTCACTTGATGATGGAATCCCCTCATCGGATGATATTGTGCTCCAGGATCTCCCCGCTGTTAACACAGATCACATTGACATCGGTGAATTTCCTTGGGCAGACAGGAGTTTGGGAGAGATATAGAACATGCCTCCTGCAGCGTCGCAAAATTCCTGTAAGGTTTCTTTTTCTTAACTCTGTCGGGTTATTTCAGTTCCCTGTGATGGCTGAATATTGCCTACAGATGCTGCAGGTACTATATATGAGAGAAATTTGTATAGAAGTATCTCCATCCTGCAATCCCTTCACATATCACATAGGATTGTATTATTAATATCTCTAGTGTTATTATTAAGAAATCATTTCAACTGCTAAATCAAATTCTGGTTTAACTGCTGGTTGACTGGCTCTTAGAAGGTTTAGATTGTTAAGGTTGTGGGTATGGAAAGATTGATGGCTCAGGGTGATCCTGTGAGGGCAATGCTATTGACAAGGTCACAACAACAAGATACTCCAATATTTAATGAGCTGATAAGGGGGTTTTCCACCTGGTGTAGCAGTAATCCTCAGAGATCAAGCTGAGGGGTAACTGTTACACCAGTCACACTTATATACCCTATCCCGGCACTTATTACATAATTTGCAGACCCAAGGCATGGAAAGGCATGAAAAGACATAAACAAGAAACAACAACTGATGATGAACTACAACTGAACCCTGACAGATCCTCTGTTAGATCCCAGATCACCTCTGACAAATTTCTGTTCATCCATCTCTGCATCCCTCTGAATCAAACTCATCCCTCTGTCACATTCTGCTCCTTGGATATCCTCTGTACTCTCTATGTGACCTCCATACAGTCCATACTCTATCCCTGTCATCCTCACCATGTTATCAATCTGACACACAGACCTCCACGTCACATACACGAACCTCCATGTCATCCCTTCTATTATCTTCTATGTCATCTTCCAGTATGTTCCATAGTTCCACAAGACCCCACCTCTCATTTAGCACCCCTGCATCCTAATGTAGTATCTCTTCTGCATTCAGATGACCCTGTTCCTAGAAGGGCAACCCCTGTTACACTTACAGAATATCACACAGTGCTAGCAAGGGGGAAATCCTAAGAGGAAAGCTTAGGGTCCCTTGCTAGTGAACTGTCTGATCTATATACCAATTGTCTGTGCTCTACTTCCTCAGCATACCTTACCCCTTCTCTTGGGCCCAAAGGTATGCACACTGGTTCTATAAATACCAGGCATCTTGGGAGCTGATCTCCCTGGGACCCAAAATGAGGTTCAGGCACCTAGCC
>QFEC01013855.1:0-10994 GCA_003316585.1 Gomphus bonarii | reverse complement strand
ACACTCCCGCTAGCATGGGTCCAGAGCTGCTTCATGACGTGTTGAAACGAAAAAGGTCGACGAGTTCAATATAG
This sequence comes from Gomphus bonarii, assembly GCA_003316585.1. Lineage (NCBI taxonomy): Eukaryota > Fungi > Basidiomycota > Agaricomycetes > Gomphales > Gomphaceae > Gomphus > Gomphus bonarii. The sequence goes on along the minus strand of QFEC01013855.1, from coordinate 10,920 downwards.
TAACCAGAACGGCCCCTGATCGTCTTACAAGCACTGTGGCCAATCGTTCATGAACGTGAATCTGGATCCAGGCTGCAATGTTCTCAATGGCGAGGGGCCAAGTTCTTGGAACACAGAGAGCCAATACACTAGAGGCAAATGGTTTCCCCCTCTGGCCTCTCCTGTATTGCAATAATTCCCCCCTCCCCCCATCCTCACACCAGAACCGTATGTCAATAGTGTGCCATGGCCCTCGATCAGCAGTTTTCCTTGAACAGCACGTGGCTCGACAGCCACACTCTCGCTACCACGAGTCCAGAGTTGCTTCATGACGTTTTGAAACGAGAAAGGTCGACGAGTTCAACGCAGTAACGAGAACGGCCCTGATCGTCTCACAAGCGCTGTGGCCAATCGTTTATGAGCGTGGATCTGAATCCAGGCTGCAATGTTCTCGATGGCGAAGGGCCAAGTTCTTGGAACACAGAGAGCCAATACCCCAGAGGCAAATGATTTCCCCTTCTGGCCTCTCCTGCATTACAATAATCCCCACCCATCCTCACACCAGAATCGCATGTCAATAGTGTGCCATGGCTCTTGATCAGCAGTTTTCGTTAAACAGCACGTGGCTCGACAGCCACATTCCCGCGCTACCATGGTTTTCCGCATGCTGCATGGCACTTTGAAATTAAAAAAAAAAAAAAAACCAAAAATCTCGACGAGTCCAATCTAGGTAACCAGGACGGCCCTGATCGCCTTACAAAGCGCCGTGATTGTTTGTAAGAATAGATCCGGGTTGCAAATTTTTTTTAACTCAATGGCAAAAGGGCCAAGTGCGGAATAAAAAAAGGAGTAAACATAAACATACTGGAGGGCAAGCGATTTGTTCATCTAGTTTCTTCTCCTACGTCGCAATGTGCTTTTTTCCCATCCTCATACCGGAATGGAATGTGCTGTCTCTAGGTTGGCCATTTGCGTTAAAATGGCGCGCCGCTCGACGGCCAATACTCCCACTACCATGGTTTCCGACGTGTTGCATCACGCTTTGAAATAAGGAAAGATCAATGACGTGGGTCCGGTTTAGTAACCCGAGCGGCCAGGATAGCCTTAAAGGGGGCTGTGGTCCAATCGTTTATGAAGATGGATCGGGCTGAAAATTTCCCACCGGAGAACAGCCAGGTGCTGGGAACGCAAGAAGCCAATCCTCTTGAGGCAAGAGAATTTTGCCTTTATTAACACTTCTCCTTCCTCCTATATTGCGATGACCTCTGCTTGATTCTTCGAGAGGCGACTGCCCATCAAGTCAGCGCCCACCCTTATGAAGTCCCGATGTGCAAAGTAATTTTTGCATCATGTATAGAATCATGATCCATGTCGTCCACTCGATCAGAAGGGGGTCTCTACGAGCGGTTGGGGACCATCATGGAGACCAGGCAATCAAGATGTGAAGTCCATAGGAAATTCTGGTCCCGATTGGGGAACAATATCGTCGTCACGATGTTGACTGTATGGATCCAACATCAGCCTTCTTCCTCGAAGTGAACTATTTTTTTTTCATCCGGCTATACCCTGACAACTGATAGTGCCAAAGAACTGGTTCGGAACCTGGTGGGTTCCGTATGGCGCACAGATACATTGATATAGCATCAGAGTGATAACTCTGGAAATTTTGGCCAAGGCAGGAGCCTATATACAAAGTGGGAAACAATTTATTGCATAATAAAATAAAAATTTAACTTACGATTTGAATTTAAAAAGTAACTCACATCCCAGAACAACGCAGTACCATGAATATATGATCTCCGATAATGATTTCGCGACAAATCGCCATCCGGCCGGCGTCCAGGCGAACTGCGGTTACTGACAAGTGAGGTGCTCATTCGACTCGATTATACACTCACGCATGGAAAATCCCCTACAACACACAGTGGAGAATGATTAAACGAACCGGAACTAGTTCCTCACACCCAATTGATAACGTATGACCCGACTGACTAACATCAGTGACGACTTACGAAGCATCGACAAAGGGCCATTTATCAATGCCTGGCTGGCGCGCTAATGATCTGAATAGTACATAATAATCAGATTATCCGATATTCACCGCGCATGATGTTTCATCATCTCACCAAGAGTTGTTCACTCAGCTGTCAGACGAAAAAAGATCGTTCTGTCCTGAGTCCTGAGTCTGTTCGAGGAACGACTCTGATGCTGAACACCTCATACCAATTCCATCAGAAACGGTTTCCGAATATGGCACCGATAGGGTCTCTAATCTGAAGCACCGCCGCTATCAGAAACGGTTTCCGAATATGGCACCGATAGGGTCTCTAATCTGAAGCACCGCCGCTGTAATCGCTGGTCTAAAAGTTGCTGCGGCGCTACAAAAAAAAAAAAAACAAGCCCGAACTTGCCGCCGCCGCTGCCGTCCAGCATAATCACACATGCGAGAAGTTCCGACACGGTACGGTAACCTTAGGCACGCACACTCGCGGTCCTGTGACGAATCTGGAACTTGAATGGTCAGCAGTCGAATGTCAGTCTCAACTCCATTCGACCCAACTCTACGATTTGTCTCGGGCGCGAGAACCCGTGACCCCCCATTACGTTATTCCAACACGATAACCCCGTCTACAGCCCAGACCTTGGAGCTAGTTTGGTGCATCCTTGATTTCTATAGAAAGTTTTCCTTGACGTGCTTGATGGCTGTCCTGTTGGGTGTATAAAAATGTTGTAAGCCAAGTAAACCATCAACAAGATGTGTCTAGCCGATTGTTCATCAGATGCGCTGTTTCCAAATACACAATTAAGATTGTCCTGCACGATGATGGAAATCTGTAATCAGACGCTCCTATGAACCACTGCCCGTTGCGACGTACGTGGTTCTTTAGCCTTTCATCTCTTTCTTTTTCTCTATACTTATTTTCACTTCTATTTTTCTATCTTTTTCAAGGGACAAATTTTTTTTTTAGAGTTTGATACGCCCCTAGGTAGCATTTCATCGCCTGCTATGTATCGTGAGTGATCTGTATCCTGGTTTAGAAAGGACTTCCGATTCTGCCGGAGTTCCGATGCAAAAGTTGTTTTGGCACATCGCTGATTCTGATACTTCCTGGCTTGACTCAAACTCATATCACCCTGGCCATATTTTATCACTTTCTCGACAACAGCTAGCCATACCTGCCTGATATCAGGCCTGTTCCTACGTCGTGAGCCCTCTGTTGCATTGTCTGACCTCTTTGAACTTACAACATGAAAGTATCATTCCTGTTTTCATAATTATTTTCCCGACCCCTAATTGGTATGACCCTTCTGATGATGTCGACAACCTTATCTCTGGCTGATATACATTCTCCATTCATTTAGATCTTGAAATACTTGGCGCATTTACGTAGATGCTGTATGAGCTGTCTTCTGACGCCCGCACCTGAGAGGAAACAGGCGAGAGATCTAAGAAGCATAAAACTGATATATTTTAGGTTTATATGAGTACAGCCCTGACGAATTTTGACCTGTCTTGAGGGACAAGTAATGTGTTCATTACTGCTGCCATGTGTATAACTGCCAACCTTGAGTGATTATTCCTGAAGATTATTTTGTGTGCTTACGATTCATGTGACTTATTAAACAACTCAATTGAGGTAGTTCTCATAGCTTTGTGGCTGTCGGCCATCATATTCGCGCCAGAAAATTTCTGTGCAACGTTATAGCAACAAGTGGCAGTCGTGGTGAATATGCACCCCCAAGATGTGCGCCATACGGGCAATGTCGTTATTACACAGACACGCCAGCCAGCGAGACCGGCGCTTTAGATCCGAAAGTGTGGGTCATTCCTACGCTATGATTAATTTCTATGGTGCCATTGATCTATCCTGAAGAAGGGGGGGGAGTTTTCGGCACTGTCGGCAGGCAGCCACGAGGGAGTGGATATTCACGGCAACTGAGACGGACAAACAAGAATGACAAAAGTAACCGATATCAACGCGGAGATTGTAGATCCGGAGCTCGGGTTTAGGAAGCGTTTTGTTTTATTTTAGATAACAAAATAAGAATAAGAATAATTCCCAGGATGGCAACTGGCATTTTGGGTAGTCACCTTCATTTCCCCAACAGAGTTCTGTATCACACCATAAAATCTGTATGCTTACCCCAGACAGATATCACTGTGGATTGAGGCAGATGTTTCCAGTATCGGCCTTAATCGGCATTCTGCGGACTCAGGGGTACTCTTGAACACGAAATGACCCATAACATTGAAGGGACATCGGGGGTTCACCAGCATGGTCCGCAGCATTCGACGATTCATACCCAGCGTACCCTGAGGCACCTAACTATCGGTCCCTGAGCGGTCCCGAACTATTCTCGACATCAGAAGTATCTTCAGTGTTGACGATCTCGATGACGAGTGCTCACGGAAGAGTTAGTTCCTCTAGATGTTGACGACGAGGGGCTGGGTAACTAGCTTCGTGCTGTTACTGCGGTCTTCGCAAGGGGACGCCCATCTGTTTGCACAGCTGGATAAAGAAGCGAGGTCGGGCAAGTCGTCAGAAAATGCAGAAGACACCGCAGCTGCCAAAGCCTGTTAATGCGTGTTTTGCGCATGCGCGGTGTCAGGCTAATATTAGATAGAGCGAAGGTGGCACAGCCTTGGTCGAGTTGTGTGAATAATATATACGAAATTGCTGTTCTCCGATCGGCAAGTTGCGCAGAAAATGGGATGATTTGCAAGTGACAGCTTCGGTCTTCTTTTCCAGTGGCTCTAATGACAGTTGGCCGCCGCCCTGTACACGAGGCCTCGTCGCACTGGCAGAAGTCTTGAAAGGGCAGTTCATGTGCCCCTACACGAGGGCAGCGCCACCGAGAGGGTAATATGTCCTCAATCCCCGCAGCCCAGCAAACAGCCTGCGGTAACATCTGGAGTGCATTCCAGACAGAGGATTTACTATCAGTTCGAAATGTAGTCTACCGCGGAATCGTCAACCGAGACGCTCAATGTATTGAACAGATGATATATGGAGACAACCCTAATGAAGCCGGAATACAACCGCTTCACGACTGATTTATCAGCACTCTTTGCTGCTTTCGCCCCGGATTACCGCTTAGTGCTCAATATTGTACTAACTTCGTAGCGCTCTTGTTCAGAGCGCGCGAACAGGTTTGAATCTTGTAATGGGGAAAACAAAAGATGCAAATCACTTGTGAGGGACCAACGCACCGCACAGCCTTGCACTGGGGTTATATCACCTTCCATCGCGGCCCGTCTTTGAGATCAGTAGGTTCCTCCTTTGATAGTGTCCAACCCAATGTCGTCTGCCAGGAGACCAGTCGACAGTCATTCGGATCGCGCTCGCCACCCAAGACTTCCCGTCCTCCACCCATCCCTCCCCAACGTAATTCCCATCTACAATCGCCCAACACACAACCCAGATGCTGTCGCCCTGTCCGTTTCATTGTCGGGACACTACAACGAACAGGATCACACTGCTAATGAGGTTGGTTGAGATTATTCTGTATACTGCCGTATAACACGCCACCCACAACTATTGATTCCCATGTTCTCCTAGTCCTCGTCCCACTACCCCGAGAGTGCTGATGGCTACGAACTTCATCAGCCAGCAGCACCATTCGGCTTTCCATCACAGCAGACCTTCGGAGAATGGTCGAATGAGACTGGGAACCATTGTGGGTGTTTATCTGTCCAAAGCGCCCTGTTCTTTCCGTGATTTTCTCGATTCTGGCAGATACTTCGTCTGGGAGTTCCCACCCCTACGGCGTTGCGCAGGCCGCCCAATATCATTACACCTCTCAGCTCTCGCCTCGATTGAATCCTACCCAAATGTACTCTCAAGATCATCACCAGGGAATTGTTAATTCCTTTGGGGTCTTCAACACGGCCTACGTACAGCAGGACACCGGAGAACCAATTGACTCCAGCTATCCTTTCGAAACTTCTCGGACGAGCTCGAGTTCGTAGCTGTCTCAGTATTTTACATTAGCTTTTGGCGACTCATTAATTAATCAACAACACGCACAGGTTCAAGACAACAACCCCAGTCAGCCCCTCTGTATCATTGCCAGAGGTCGTCTATCTCGCCCACACTCCAGGTAGATGACACACCGTCACGGTCCTCGGCTCGATCCTCATCGCTACCATTATCCCCGACGCCGCCCTTATCCACCCCTCCCGTTGGCCATCTGGTCCGTGAGCTTCCCGTCCCAACTCGACAACACGATAAATATATCGTACAACCCACCACGCGCGATCTAGGGTGGAAACTTGGGACTCTAAAATGCATCTACCCTGGATGCACGTCGCCTGCCGTGGATCCCAACCGCGTTAATTCCCATTTGGCCCTCCACCTGTACGACAAGAAGGCGCATGAATGTTCATGGTAGGTTGTTTCGACTCGGAATCTCGCCTCTTGACCATTGGGTTTATGAACTTCTTCCTCCCCTTTTTTTAATCCCTCCCCTATACGTCGTTACGCATTCCCTACCGCAGCGGTGTTCGGTTTGGTCGACACTCTGAGGCGAACAGGCACCTCGAAGACCAACGTCCATGTACAAGTTGGTAAGTTCCAATGGATTGGCGCCAGGACTAAACCGCTCTTTCTCAATAAGATGTTTAACCTTCGCTTGAACTTTGTACAGCGGAGATTCAAGGCGCAAGCATAAGGGGACGAGTGTGTGCAACCGCTGCTACGATGCCACGTCGGGATCGAGTGGCAGAAGGATGTGACTCCGCAGTTGAAGTTGCACCATTGGTATCTATCTATAAAGGCTTCCTACGGCTCGTCACGTTTCTCACCCACGCCTCATCTATAGCTTCCTATTCAGTCTTATTGAAGGATACTATGACGGAACCTCCGTGCTCTTTCTCCTCCCTTGTCTCTTCCATTCTACCCCCAGTTCTATTCAGTCTGGCGATGTTTACCTCTCTGCCTTGTTTTAAAATGGCTGGCATACACTCTATGCGTTCGTTTGTTCGCTATCATTCTGTAGTTCAGGTTTTCTTGACTCAGACCTAATACAAAACAAAGTTTCCGATTCACACCTTGTCACGTGGAGGCAAACTGTAATATGAATGGGTGTGCCTCAAAAGTATAACAGTCGATTAGGTGAACTCTAAACTTTCTTTTTCTGTAGCGATTTGGGTAATTCCTTAGTAAACTCTATGAACTCCCTCCCTTGCATATATGGCCGGAGAACTTCTGGAATGACCAAGCCCTGAGAGAGAGAAGTGATACAATTGAAGTCGAACAATTTACAATAGTAAAGCAACTCACAGTTTCGGTCTGATAATTCTCCACTAGGCAGCAGAGGGCTCGCTCTGTAGCACATAGGGTGCCATTGAGCATATGCACGTACACCTTGCGAGTTTGATCCTGCTTCTTGAGTCCGCAACGGACCTCTAGTCGTCGGCTCTCTGGAAAATTAATGTAAACAAATAAACCATCTCCACGAAAATCGAGACAGCAGACTGACGGTAGTCGGTGCAGTTCGAGCACGATACAAGTTCTTTGTAGGCGCCTTGGAATGGGAACCATGCCTCTAGATCGTACTTTTGCGAGGCGGCAAGGTTGAGTGCGCCTGAAACTATGGCAACGACGCGGTAGGGGAGACCAAGGGACTGGTAAAATGCCTCCGCATTGGCGACCATGTCATCCAGCATTTCCCACGATTTTTCAGGCTCAGTGATACAGAACTTGTATTAAATACGTTTGGTCAGTGTTCAATGAAAAAAAAAGGGGGTGAAGGTAAGAGGTGTGTAGGCTAACCTGTTCTATTTTCTCAAACTGATGGACGCGGAATATTCCCCACATGTCTCTTCCGGCGGCACCTGCTTCTTTGCGGAAACATGTCGAGTAGCCAGCATACTTGATGGGGAGTTGCTTTTCCGGATTTTCAAACCATTCGTCCGAGTGGTACGCCGAGATAGGCTGCTCCGACGTAGCGATTAGGTATTTGTCGTCTTCTGACCCCGTGACCTACTTGGCGCAAGGGGATTTAAATCCACACTCGGAAGAAATATTTCAATAACGACAAGTCACCTTATATAACTCCTCGTCAAATTGATCGAGTTGCGCGGTTTTAGCCATGATGTCCCTGTTCATGAAAAAAGGGGCCTGTATTTTTTTGGACCCTCGTTTACGAAGAAAATCAAGGCCGTATGCAATCAGCGCATGGTTCAAATCTACTCCATCGTTTACGAGGAAGTATCCTCTATGTCCCGCTACTTTCGAGCCTGGTAAAAATGAATACATATTCCACTCTATATAAAGATGGGGGGAAAGTATTCAAACCTCGATCCAAGTCTACAGCATCTAACCGAAGCAGCACTTCATGATGAGCCAAAATGTCCTTTTTTTGCTCCACTTGAGCATTTGGGCCATCGGGGTGCCATGTTCGAAGTGTTGCATTATCATCCTATGTGATCCGATTCGGACTGGAAAATGTCCCCAAATGACTGTTGAAACGTACCTCCGTCTGGCTTACGGGCACCGATTTGCCAACGATATTCCCAATCGTGCCAGCTTTTGTACGCATCGCATGCTCCGCCTCCTTGGCCCGTTTTCGTGTATCTTCAATCTTCTCCCCGAGTGCCTTCTTCGTTTCAAGGATATCATCTGCGCTTTCTTTAGCCTACTCAAATAGATAACAGCAGAACGTCCGGGGGTCAGCCACGCATGAATGTCATCTGTGAATTTTCGCTCAGGAACCTTTTTCTTGGCGGCTATTTGCTTTTGTAACGCATTAGCTTCCTTGTTGAGGCCATTCAGTTCAAAATCAACTATATATTGAAACAAACCGTGCTCAGTGCTTGGAACCGTTTGATGGATGTATAAAAACGGTTTATTATGCTCACGTTTGACCCAATCCGCGTACATTGATATAACCTCATCCACCACCTCCACCGAGTGCCCTCGTTTCCGTTGCGATTCCCTGATCGCGTCAGGATCGCCCCCTTTTTCCGAGAGAAATGTTAGAACGTCTAGAGTCATTGCTGATATAGCGTTTTTTTTATGGGTATGCTTGTATATATCTGAGTTGTGTGTAGTTTAGGAAAGAAAAGGCTAAGTTGGAAGCGTGTGGTCCTGAGGGCAAAGGTGACTCAGGTTGCTGTGTTTGGGGTGACAGATGTCAGAGTGATATGTCACGCTTGACATCGTGAAAATAAGCTTGGTCAGCAGCTGATCAAGCCAGTCCCTCGGTTTTTTTTCGGTTATTCCAATCGACCTTTTACTACCTACGAATTCTAAAAGCTTACAGTTGTACATTACATAGATATAGACTCGATCACAAGTTTGTAATGTACGTTGATTCATGAAATTGCTACCAATACAATCCCCTCTTGCTTTTGTTTTGTTTTCGGGTTTTCCCCCATAGGTGCGATCGCAGAGGTAGAGTAACAAGTCAACACAGAGGTTTCTTTGAAGCTCAAAAAATTGTATATTTGGACTATTTAAGGATCGTTGTGATTTTGCCAGTGCCGCCACTCACGCCGGACTCACTCCAACAATTTACAACCGCGACAACAGTGTGTGACTGCTTCCTTTTGTTTATTTACTACTTCCTCACACACGTTTTAAAATTCTACCCGTCCTGGAGAGCTTGGTACAGTTAGGGCTGAAAACATCTGCAACGTGCCGCAACCTTATCCGAACCGCAAAGCTGTTAACGAGGACACATGATGGAGAGGAGATCGTTTCGTGGTAAGCAATAGCCGCAATTACCTGTCGAATGCAAAATGTCATTGTGTATTACATTCGAATGTCCTGTCACGTAATGTCCTGTCACGGTGATGTATCGTTTGTATTCCGCGGATGAGTTTGCGTATTTGAATATATGTTTTGTCGCATTTGATCGCCTGTGTTGAACATGGACTGACTACGAAATATGGGTTGTTAAGAGGTGACAATATAGGCAAAGTAAGAAATGGTGAGTAAAGTGGGAAGCGCGCGGACTTGGACTTCCTTTTCTTTTTCCCTTCGACAGCTTGTCTTAAATAATTTCTCAAAATAATATCCTGACATCCTATCGGAAATTTATGCAGAAAGACCATCTTGCCAACGCGATCCATTCTTTTCGTCACTTTACTTCTATTTACTAAACCTGCTCGCTGAATCCGACAATAGGTCTTCTAAATTTTGACAGATATTGACTATTGTTTGAATTTGAAGAGGATTGTTTTGTAGTTAGTCCTTTTCTAGGATCCTCATCTTCATCTTCTTTGTCTTCAATGTTTAACCTTCTGACAATCCTTTTAAGATCTTCGTCCCCATCCTGTAAATTTTCACACTTGCCCTCAACTGTTAAAGTAATAAAGGATGTGTTGGCAAACTCAAACACAAACTCATACACAGATGGCGGAGCATAGCAAGCATCCACGCAGGTGCTTATCTATTAGAACTTAGATATAATACAGTAATTACCTTAGTACTATTACTATTCCCAACATCAACTTTCTCTTCCTTCCGCTTCTGGCGCTTCTTCAAGTTTAAGGCTTTAGCTATTCTCAAATAACCGAATAGCTCGGAATACCCCTTCAAACTAGCTAGCGAATTTTTTTTTACCTATTCTATTTGGGTTATTACATGAAAGATTACTTACCGCTATGTTTTATGTCTCCCACGACCTTTGGCTACTCCCAGCCTCCAAAGATATGGACACCACTCTAACAAAATATACTGAAGGATGTAACTATTTTACCTGGTAAGTTTGGTTGATGTTCTCCATTACTGAACACTTGTTTATTATTGGAGAGGGGATCGTCTTTGCGGACACGCAGCATGCCTGTAGGAGGGACCTGACCTGGAAATATCTGTCTTCACAACTTGTGTCGCTCTGCACTAGCATTCAAGCAAAGGAAGACTTTAATACTTCTGATATGTTAGGGCAAACCTACGACATGGGTGATTGCAGCCTTTTTTTCATTTTTACAAA
>QFEC01013851.1:13326-33093 GCA_003316585.1 Gomphus bonarii | reverse complement strand
TGGTTTTCTACTAGCTAAAGTAATAAGAAATGTAGCTTTGATGTGTTCATAACACCAGGTCTCTCTGCTGAGCTTTGGTGAAGAGATGGAAAAACAAGCTTGTGAATAACAGAGATGCAGTGGCTGTTGAATGTAACTCATTTATTGTTTGTTTTGTGGGTGCTTATTATAAGCAAATGCACCATTAATCCTTGGAGACTGTCAGGATCCTCTCTTTGATAGAGCATTCACCATCTGTTCTCCAGTACTCCTGCTTGTTCTTCAGCAGTGTAATTCTCAGAGTTCACCACCAACAGTGGTAAAGTGGTGTCAGGGAGGTGAGCATGGAAAGAGAAGGTGTGAGTCTCAACTCTGGCGCCTTGGAAGACGGTGCCGGAGATGCATCAGGGGAGAAGGCAGGGTCGGAAATGTCGACCAGGAACTCTTCGCGGGACGTTTTGAAAAGTTTGTTCCCGAGGTCCTAAAATTCTGTCAGAATATCAGCACGAATTGAGTGCTGATTGGAGGGGGAATAATAACACCTTCATAAAGATCAGACGCGATCACATTTTCCTGAAGAAATCCTGGCTGTACGTGCATCGTTGCCGACTGCGACACAGATGAGTCAATGATGTGTTCCTCGGGGAAAGTACCACGAGACGATGTACAGCAACAGCCCAGATCGAGGAGAAGAGCGCCCTTTCTTTCCCTAACTTAAGAACAGCTTCGTACGCGGGGAATCTCAAGATCTTCATCCTAGAAGAGTAATATGTCAACATGAAAACATGGAATGATGAACTCACCCGGTGAAACCGAAGTGTTTGATACATGGATCCGTACAGATACACCTGGAGGTGAACTGTCACAAACGCTCGGTGGGATACTTCTAGTAATCCTCACAGAATAGGCTTCGGCCTGTACTTCCATGATGTGGTTTGGCGGCTCTTCCTCATCCTGGATACCAGTTTGAGCCTTAAAGAACGCCAGCGATTCCCCCCTTCAGGTTGTACAAGAATGGGTCAGCAGCGACTCTGGGAAAGAATATTCCTGGCATCAGGTCTGAGGGTCTTCGGAACGAGATGGTTCTGACTAGTAAACGCGGAATCTAAACACACGAGTAACTGCGAGTGATGGTAGTTCGTTTATTAGTAGTAATTCTACTTGATACATATGATAATCATACCTGCGAGTGATGGTAGTTCGTTAAAGGGAACTCCACAGCTAAGCCGCAGTCAGGATTACATCAGCAGGATGTCGATGCATAGAACATGCATTGTACATTCTAATACTGACATGCCTCGTTTCTACCTGCAGAGAGAACCAGACGCATCATGTACCACCATGTGTTATTTGGACAATGGTTTTCCGCTCTGCTGAGGACCGCGTCAACAGAAATATCCGGTGACTGGCGAGGACTCCGAAACTGACCTATTTATAACTGAAAAGCGGGACAGCTCGAAAGGTTTTTGTACATGGAACCAAACAACAGACTCCCGAGTCCCTTGTCTTTGTGTTGCATGATATTCCGCGGACGGTCTTCGTTCCAGTGGTTGGCTAGAGATGTGCTCGAGGATGTTCCATGGTCGCGGTCTCGCCGTTCACCGACAGTCCGAGTCACCTCCCAGACTCCAACTTTCCTTGTGCAGAAAATGCCAGCATCAACGTGCTTCTTCTCAGTGCCCTGTCCGAGTCTCCCAGCTTGTGCGCTGCTGCTGTTGCATTTCATAACCATCTACCCTATCTATCAAATTTCCTAAGTAATGGTAGCCTATATAATCCTCTCGGACGCGATCACCGAAAACTAGAGAGGTCCAGACGGAGGCAGCATTGGGATCAAGGTAAAATCCTTTAGCTGCTACCTCATGCAGTCCTAGGCTATGAACTTGGACAGATCCTGATTCGCACTATAGAGGTGTCGAAAAACCCTTTCCCCAGTTGGCAACAAGTTCCCAGTGACATTCCTTCAAAAGGGCTGTCCAATCCCTCTCATTCTCATTTCCCACACACTCATGTCTTCACACCACAACCCAGAGATCTCTTCACCAAAAGTCGAGTCTGGCACTGGCCTAGTCTCGCAGTCCATAGGATCGCAGCTGAATCCACAAAATGGTCGAAGTTTCGCAAGTGGATCAATGTCCTCCTGATTGCCACCCAATCGACTCTTTCTCCCGTCTGCAGCACGTTTCGTATATACCAACTCAGCGTAGATCTACATGTAACCAACTCGTCGATTTTCGCTCTTCCCGTCGCCATGTATGTCTTTGGGTTAGATCTTGGACCCCTCTATCTCGCTCCATTGAGCGAGATGTTGGGGAGAAAGATCGGATACATCGTGTCCTTCGACCTCTTCACTATTCTCAACGTCGGATGTGCCCTTGTGCATGATATGACCTGTTTAATCGTCCTCCGACTACTTGCTCGTCTAACCGGAAGGTAGGCGTTCCATCATTTTCGCCACACACTTTTCTCCATTGACCCAACAACTATCAGTGCTACGCCATCACGCGAGGAGTGTGTGGGGGGAGTGCTCAAGCTGTTTATGGATTCAGCCCGACATTCGGCTCAGCTCTGGGTGGACTTATAGACGGATACATCGCGGACCGCTCTGGATGGCCCTGAGTCATGGCAATCTCGTGCGTAGTATATTTCTCATCTGTCCATTTCACTTCAAAACTCGTTTGTGCTCAGTGGAGGTGTTATTGCTATTCTCTTCGTCCTCTTTCTTCATGAGACATACATGCCCTTCATCGCTCAGACGCAGGGTAAACGTTCTGCGCCAGCCACCGTCGGTTCCCACCACAGCATCACCCGCCCCATCCGCACATTCATTTTTGTGCCAATCGTGACCACCATTTTTCAGTTTTGAACATGAGCCTCTATATAGCTCTTATCTACAGAATTCTCTACCTCCTAGTATTCGCCATTCCTCTCCTCTTTGGTCTAGAATCATTGTGTACTTTTCAGCTGTAAGTGGACGGGTGATCACCAATGCTTGGCCTATCTTGGTGCAGGTACATTCTCTTCTTTGGTTTATGAATGTCAGCCCCACGTGGCGCTGACTCGGATTCAAGGCGCGGGGTGTTGTGCATCGATTATCACCGCATGTTTAGGCTCCACCAGTCCTATCATGCGCTATCTAAGAAATATGGGACCCAAAGGCCAGAATTCAGGATGCCTTTCATGCAAGTAAGCGAGCCATTAGCTCTACACTGGTCCATGTTCGCATCGATCGTTCCCAATGCTTGGAAGGCTGTTCACACCGATCGGCCTCTTCATGTTTGGCTGGTCTGCACAGCACCGGTTCTACTTCATCGTTCCTCTTTTGGGTTCCTTCATCTCATTCTTATTGGGCGTCAAGCTAAAAAAAAATCATTCAACTTGTTCGGCTGCACAAACTCAATTCATCGAGAGAGCTGACACTCGGCACTTGATGAATCAAGGAAAGGGGGTGACAGTAGGGAATGCGCAGCAAACAGGAGATTATCATGATTGATCAGTTTATGGACGACATGGGAAGCAAAAACCAAAAATAAAAGATATATGGGTAGATTGGTTCAAAAGGAGTGGTAAACTGCTATGGTTCTTTTGGCATCGCAGATTCAGAAGAGTTCCTGTTGCATTATATATTACAACTTGTCTGTAGTGAACAGCGAGACCGCGACCCAAGGTGGAACATCCTCTGACACGTCTCTAGCCACCCGCCGGAAAGAAGACTACCCGCGGTACATCATACAACACAAGGACAGGCAACTTGGGAGCCTGCTGATTTTTCCCAAGACACTTCAGTTAAAAATGTGATCAGCTCCGGAGTCCCCGCGAGCCACCGGAGATATCCATGGGCGCGCTCCTCAGCAGAACGGAATATTGGAATGGTAGTGCTGAGGACTGCACACATCGAGTGTGGACACATCCATTCCACATCCATTTTTTCTTTTGTCTCAGTGCCACCCTCGTACAGTATAAATACTACCGTTGTTAATTTGGTCTCCCATCAGTTGAGTTACAACTACACCACTGAGTAATCATCCTCTATATTCCAATACGGAACACGGAAAACTACTGTGCAATAACAATGACACGTGGAGGAGCATGACGCGTCTCATTCTCTCCATAGGGTAGAAAAAGAGGTATGTCTGACCCCTCAGACATCATGCCAGAAACATTTTCTCCTCAAGTAACTCTTGACCCGTCCTTGTACAACTTGAAGGGGGATTCCCTCGCGTTCTTCAAGGCTCAGACTGGTATCCAGGACGAGGAAGAGCTGCGAAACCACATCATACAAGTACAGGCCAAAGCCTATGCGGTAAGGATCACTAGAAGTATATTCCCCACCGGGCATACGTGACTGTGTTCATCTGCAGGTGTATCCGTACCCATGTATTAAGCTTTTCGGCTTCACCGAGTGAGTTCATCGCTCCATGTTCATGTCGGGACGTTGGCCTATTCACACTTTCAGGTTGAAGATCTCGAGGTTCCCCGCGTACGAAGCTGTCCTCAAGTTGGGCCGCGAAAGAAAGGATGCTCTTCTCCTCGATCTGGGCTGTTGCTGTACGTTGTCTCGTCTCGTGGTAATATCCCCGAAGAATATTACTGATTCGTCACTCTCGCAGTCGGCAGCGATGCACGTAAAGCCATATCCGACGGATTCCCTTGGGAAAATGTGATCGCGTCTGATCTTTATGAAGGTGATATCATTCTCCCTCCGACCAGCACTCAATTCGTGCTGATATGCTGACAGACTTTTGGGACCTCGGGAACAAACTTTTCAAAACGTCCCGCGAAGAGTTCCCGGTCTGCTTCTTGCCTGGTGACATTTTTGACCCTGCCTTCCTCTCTCCCCATGCGTCTCCAGCACCGTCTTCCGAGGTCTCAGAGTTAGGACCCACTCCTTCTCTTTCCACGCTCATCTCCCTGACACCGCTTCGCCACCGCATCTCCGTCATCCACACGAGCTCGTTTTTCCATCTCTTCACCAAGGCCCAACAGAGAGACCTGGCTGGCCTCCTCGCGACACTCCTGTCCCCTCTTCCCGGATCCATTATCCTCGGCTCGCATATCGGTCATCCTGACACCGAGGAATGCATAGCTGCCGATGGCTTGGAAAGGAGAAGCAATGGTATTATGATGTTTGAACATTGTCCTACGAGCTGGAAGAGCTTGTGGGTGGGGACTGATGGAGTGTTTGGGCCTGGGGAAGTGACTGTTTGGGCAGTGACGAAGGAACACGAGCAGAAGTATGTTATTGCAGCAGGTGGGGATCCAGTAACCAAGTCTTACGCGATGACTTGGAGTGTGAAAAGGGTCTGAGGGTGCTGTATCTCCATGTTGATAGCCAGTTTACGGTGCAACATTGCTATGTTCCAAACCCCAACACTCATCTTTCCAACCATCAGTGCGAATCTGGCTGAGGTTGCATGTCGGATGCACATATATACATTTAGTTTGTGTACGCAAGTCTGCAGCTTGCGCGAGAGAAAACAAAGAACTTGTGTCGAGCTGAGAGTCGTAATATCCCAGTATTTCACAAGTATCGACCCTATCCTTCAAAACTCCCAAGAAACGGAAACCTATAGAGAGGCCTGGACGGAGATGTCAGGATCCAGTGAACTAGAACACGACTCTGGACACTGCCTCAGAGAGTCTCAGGCCACCCCATCTCATCCTGATCCGTCTCCCCATCAGTTCCCCTTGCACGGCACGCAGCGACTGCCATCGGTACAGGAGACGCACCGGAAACCACGACTGACCGAAGACAGACCAACAGGTAGCTAATGCCTATAGAGCTCCCGCCGAAAACAGATATTAAAAGGTGGGAGATAGACTAGCCAAATTTCCATCAGTTAACCACCCTGAACTGAAGAGGCGAGCAAAAGCGTAGAGCTAGCAGTGACGGGCGAGGAGCTATTTTAATCTTGAGGGGGAGAATTTTAGAGTCCCAGTTAGTGTTGAGCGTCCGAGCTGATATTCTGCAACGACTCGGCAACTTTATGTAACAGGAAATATGCATTTGGCCCAAACTTCTTGGCTCCATGAAAATTTTTATTTGAAGGTGGCATTGAAAGAGCAGCTTGAGGTCTTCGGTACATAGGAGATAATAAATAAGGTAGTTACGTTGTGGAGGCCTCCGGGGTAGAGGTCGCGGGACAAACGCGTCCACAAAAACGCGTGAATTGAACGCTGTTCGAGACGCGTCGTTAGCGTGGTAGCGAACACGTCGACCTAACATTGAGGAAAAAATGACCTCTGCTTCAGCATTGCCAGCCGTCCTATCGTCTCACTGTTTGTATTTGGCGTGTTTATTACTCCCCCTCAAAGTCCAAAGTCCAATGTTGCAAAACCTTTGTTTCAGACGTTCTGGACATAGAAAGAACCCTACAGGCAGATCACCTCGCGCATCAAGGTGCCTCTTCTTTTTTATCATTTTCAGCGCTTGGCGCACTGATCATGCACACAGTTAAGCGTATATTATCTATCAAATGCCATAACTATCAATCAAAATCGTATTGCCGAATTCAACGTGTTGGACGTAATGATCGACAACTTCGACATCGTTTATGTTTTATGGAGCAATGACCTCAGGTATTTCCAGCTGATGTCACTGCCTGGTGCTGCGCACTAAGCTTTCATGATGATTATCCTCCTCTTTTCAAGTTCCGCTTCAATCTACTCTACTTTCCCATCACAACAATGCTTCGTGTACGGCCCAGTCCCACGAGAATTTATGTAAATGTGCCGAAGATGCTCCAGTCCGCTGTAAAAAGAACAGAGTTTGTTGCAATCTAATTATATTCGCCTACGGCATACCTACGTAAATGCCAATCTGATGTATAAATTCTCGAGTGAAGAGGGGCAACGGCCAACCATAGTTTCTACCATCCTCATCATTATAATACAATGTCAACCGTCCGTCCACACTGTACGCCACGGCCCGATGTAACACCCAAGGAGAGCCGGCGACCCTTACACATTCGAATAGGCTCTTACCCCTCGATCATCATCGTCCCCTATGGTTTAATGATGGGTATAGGATTTGCCGCCATCGTATTTGTCTCCCTGACATTCGGCGCCCCAACCTACGATGGCCTCCAAAAGCTCTCATCTGCCCTCAACCTCACCCTCCTGACCGCCGTCCTCTTTGCCCGTCTCATGTCTATCGCGATGGAGGATGGAATAGCACTGCTTCTGTCCCAGCCCATCCACACGCTCCTCCGCCCAGGATTTTGGCTGCACGGCGGCATCTTCGGTGCCACAGCCGGGGCCATACTCGCCTGGAAACTAGACTACGTGCAGAGCTTTTCCATGTTTGCAGGAAGTCTGGCGATGGGCCTGCCCCTTTACGAGACGTTTTCGAGAATCGGGTGCCACACGTACGGATGTTGTTTTGGGCGCGTTGCTAAATTGTCCAAGGACGACGGCGTATTGTCTCCCCGTCCGCTCCCATCCCAGCTTTTGTGGCGCCTGCTTCCCTTTCCTGCCGTACGATACAGCCATCCCACCCACTACGCAGTCACCAGACTCAACCCTTCACTCCTCAACAAACCGCTTGTGCCCATCCAGCTCTTGTCCGCGACTCTATTCCTCCTCCTGTTCCTCTTCATTTCTCTCCCGCTTGGGCATATGACCACCGTCGAGCTGGCAGGGTCGACAACTCTCGTGTGTCATGCTGTCGTGCGGCTGATCACCGAAACTTATCGTGCCGACTACCGGGGACAAGAAAACTGGTGGTTGAGCACGACAGGAAAAATCGCCCTGATCCAGGCATCGGCAGCGGGGATGTGGCTATTCTACAGTTTTCCAGGAGCACAGCAAGCTACTTCACCACACGCGGGACAACAGTTCATGCCTGCTGCGGCGGCAGCTCTCTTCAATTTTAGAGAAGTCCAGGAACGTGTTCAAAAGTCGTTGTTCGCCGTCGTGTTGGGAATCGTGGTGTATGGTGTTCACATTGGTGAGGTTGGCAGTTGGGTCACAAGGAAGGACAAGGAGTAGAGATCCCAGGTGATGGTTGGTTTCCAAAGGTGATAACTGGTTCGAAAGGCGTCCAGAAGAAATTTCCTTTATTTTCTGGGTGCATGCGTAGGTATCTGTGTCTTCAATTGAATTGCTCTGAGCAAATCGAGAGGAAAAACTGCATTTGAATACCTGTTTTAAAGCGAACGGCTGTAAAACTGGTAACTTTCAGTCCGACACTGGCAAGAAATAAAGTAACAGCATCTTTTTTGAGGATGATTGTGTTGAAATAAATTTCCCGCATTATTGCCGACGTTCTCAGGCTCAAGTGTCGTGTATATTGTATGATGGAATGGTCGTTTTGGTGTGCAAGGCAAGAGGAAAAAACTACACTTGAACATCAATCAAGGCTATAAATTGGCTAAATTTGAAATTGCAAAGTAGTCTCTGAGGATAAATGTGCTGGAATAAAACTATCCTGCATTCTGTTTGAACGATCGTCTTGGTGTGCAAGGGCAAGGGGAAAACTACATCTGAACGTCGATCAAGTCTACAAATCGGTCAACTTCGACACTGGCAAAGTAATAAGATCCCTGAGGGTGATTTGTATTGGAATAATTTTCCTTGCATTTTGCCGACGCTCTTAAGCTGAAGTTTCGTGTATATAAGGAGTGGGTTGCCTTGATGTAGCGGTAGCACAATCCCTTCTTCAAGCTCTATTTGAATTCAACTGGCCAAGAAAGAAGACTACATCCCACTAAATACACTATTTAATTCTTCCGTTTCCTTCCCTTTCCCCACTTCTCTATTAAAAACGAAGTCATAAATTCATAGACTTCCCGATTAGCTCCTCGTTTTTGTATGCTATGATCGCTATTGGCACACGCCCCCACCCCAAAAAATATGTTTACTACTAGCACATGGAGCCTCGAGGTGGAAAGAATCTCACACACCTGTCAGTGAACATGCGGAATCTGAATCCCCTGATTTGTTCCTGCGTGAACATGTCAAGGAGATGGGCAGTGTTGGCGAAATGGACTGAGGGGAAGAAGGGATGTGTGATTTAAGCATGGGTCGGCGCCCAACGATACCGGGTGGGACTGGTAAACGCTTACCGTTGTCATCGCCGCTCCCGTGAGCGAGCAAGTAGTCGACGTGGTTGAATCCCGTCACGTTACTTATGGAAGCGTTCACGTAACCCAGTGTGTTGGAGGCCGGAAGGCCCATATATCGTTCAGTATAAATGGTATCTGCTCGACGACGTCAGCAAACTCCACTGGACGGCCGCTCTGATATACGCACCGTATAACAGCCAACTTGTCACGGGCTGGTGCGATAATAAATAAATGTGAAAAGAACGAGCGGATGCAGAGGTAGAGAGACGTACCGCGACTGACATGACCAAACTGTGGACTCCGGCGTCTGCTTCGACCACTTTTGCGGCCATGAAACCGCCATATGACTGCCATCGTCGTCTGAGCAAACAAAAGAATAAAACAAAAGAACCGATTAGCATCACTGACCCATCCCCAGATACCTATCCGCTGGTTGTCAACATATTCCTTGGTCGCCCAAAGCCTGAAGATTTAAATAAGCTCGGCTCATAACGTGAACGTGGACTTTCTCACTTTGCAGCATTGATCTGATCTTTAGTTTCCCAGTACCCGAGGTTTCCTCTAACAGGATTCCGAAGTCGACGGCCCTTGAAACCAGTTCCTCGACCATCGACGACAACGATGATATAATTCAAAGAACATGCAAGATAAGAATGCCAGTCTCGTCCAAATTTGGTCTCAACCAATTGCGAACCTGGACCTCCATAACTATACTAACGGTTAAAAACAGATATGGTACAACGTCGAATACTCACACACGGAATAAAACAGGATACTTAATCCGCCCTGAGATGTCCATGTCCGGAGGTCGGATTTCCAGCGTGTTCAGCTCTTGAAAAGGAAATGATTGTCCCATTAAAGAGGGCATGACTCAATGGAAGGAACTTACGGTATCCGTCACTATCAATTGTTGAATACACCAATGACGGTGATTGATACTGGCTTATTGTCTCATTCAAACGCGAGTTGTCCGTGAAAACATGGGTGTAATCTAGGTAACGCTGCATTATGAACATCAGGAAAAAAGCTCAATTTGCATGGCGCACTTTGGTCATCAACTTTGATCAATCTCTGCCATGGAATATCAGGACCTTCATAACTTAATAAATAGAACCCTGCTCGGGGCGAAAAGCTAGCGGAGTAATGTGACGAGATTGGTACGTCATCCCATGCTAACAGAGTTGGCTCAATAACTTCCTTCCCGACTGCTTCGGTGGGGATCGGCACAGAGAGAATTGTGCGCCCGATTCCATCACCACCAGGAGTCGTAAAATAACTAGAATAAGGTACCAATGAATTGCAGTGAGCGTAGAACTCGCAATTCTCATAAAAAATTGACAGACATAATACGTCGTTGTACATCGACTCTGAGGAGGTCGGTGACCTCTGACTGGCCTGAGGTCAGCCATCGTGGAGTAGTAGAGCCCGCAGAGTTGAAGAGAGCGATTTGATTGAAGCCTTCTTTTGTAGGTAGAATGTCTAGATACGCACCCTCCCCGAGGCCTAACGCTTGAGGTAAGGGATAGACATTCTGTGACTGATAGGTCATATCAGTAAGAAATTTTCGCTAGAGAATTCCACGCAGGACCTACTGAATCAATCCAACCTTGATCTCCTTCCTCACCAAGTTCGCCCAATTTTCTCACGATGGTACCGGATGCAAGCTGGCCTGCTTGTTGCTGAGCTAGGTCGCAGATGACAACACTACCATCATCAGCGGATCGGCTGACTTCTTTCACAAGAAGTGTACTATTTGCCACCCAAGCGATTTCCTGAATTATACTATCCTCAAGGTCTCTACGATTACTCCATGTCAATTCTTGTATAAATGCAATTGGTGCCTCCAGTGGGACTGTGCTCTGTGACTGATAAGCATGCAAATCGAAAACATGCACAGAGACCAGCGGATTGGGATATCCTGGCTTCGGATACTTCATTGTGACAAAGGAAGTGTAAGGGGTAACTTTGAAGGAGTCTTCGGTAGGGTTATATATTGGAAAGGTAAAATCATTAACTTGGGTCTCGTCAGAGCGAAGGAAGGTAATACGGCGAGCATCTGGGCTCCACCAAAGTGCTGAAGGACCACTAAAAACTTCTTCTTCGTACACCCAATCTGGAATGCCGAAGAATAGTGATGAATTTCCTTCATTAGTAACACGAATAGGGACTGCGGAAGCACTGAGACATATATGCCCGATGTCAGATTTGCAAGGAAACCTGGATAACATGAACTGACTCTGCAGACGGTAACACGTAAAGGTCATTCCCGGAAACGAAAGCTATTGACTCCCCCGTGGGAGACCAAGTAGCATAGGAAATGCTTGCCGGATATGTTGGCGGAGCAATAGGGTGGGTCGTGTGATCTGAGAGCTTATGAACATAATAGTTTCCGAAACTGGACCAACGCCATTGCTGCGCGAGGTGTGATTAAGTGTAGAAGCTCGAGAATTACACTGACCTTTCTATGGTCGGTCTTTAGTAGAATATAATTCATGTCTGGTGAGATCTTTCCTTCGCCCCAGCCAAGGACATGTCCATTTGTCTGGTTCATGGTTCAAAGATGGCCATCGAATCTGCCGATATGGGAACTCACGTCTCGAACGTCACTATAATTTAGAAGTTCCGTCGTCGTATTTGTCTTCAAGTCAGTCAATTTGATAACACCATTGTCGTTTATCGAAAACACGCCGTCGCCAGCTGGTTTAGAAGTCATGTGTGAAGGTGTTCGGTCATTACGGACCGACGCACCTTCAGGTACCCAGTTGAGGGATTTTCGCTCCACGCCAAAGGTTCCATTGAATACGTGGTCCATCGTGATATGTTTTGACCCTCGGGTTCTAGGGGTGTGGCCCGATGACAGGGCGGCAAATGCACCTATGACCACAGCGAGACCAAGCAAAGATAGGAGACATAATGATATTAGTCGCACAGGGTATTTGCGCTTAAGAACATGACGATACGCTAAGGGTTAATGCGTCCTGGGATAGAAAAGATTCACTACCTTGGGGCCGGGACCAGATGCACGTTCCAACCGAATAGATGAAATTTTGTCCTCTGGATGATCCAGACGGCCCCTCTCCGCAGACGAAATATGATCATGGTTCTCCCTTAACAGATACTCTTGACTTTCGTCCACAGAGCTTGGAGGCGAAAATGGACCATCATTGTAATAAACGGATGGTCGCACTGCGTGGATAACAGCAGTCTGATCGTTCTTGGGGACATCCTGATAATTGACATCGAATTCTTCATTCTGCGAAATTGGTTCGTAGGAGGTCCCGGCCATCATGGCGGAATTGAGCAGCTGGGAGGCAGCGGAGATTCGATACTCGTCATTGGAACCCCGATTGAAATTGAGTATTTATTCAAACGCCGCAAGCGTCAGATGCCAAATTTAGGTGGAAACTATTATCTATTCAAACACCGCAAGCGTCTCCTTCACAGATGTCACCACCGTCATCTCGACAGTCAGGTTGGGACCCATGGCTGATTATAGCACAGGCAGGCTTTTCGTACATTCATTCCAGTTCAAAATCTGACATATTGATACAGATAGTTTCAATGCAATCTATCCATTATTTGACTCTCTGTCTGCTTATACCGCCATTGTTGACGATATTTGCTGAACCGAAAGCCTTGGCCTACGAAGGTAAGTGGTGGGTGCAAATTATCGCTCATGCTGATTCAGAATCTTCCAGGTGGTGCCGCTACTGTTGCTGTCGTCATGGATTGGCGAGAGATGAGCTCCCGGCCAACTGTTCATGGATTACATGGCCAGGACCACAGAGGTTGGGACGCGTTTTCAGGCGCGTATAGTGGAGGAAAGAAGATCGGCGTAGGGTCTCTCTTCGGTGAGGCTGCCACAGACATATGGGATGGGCGAGTAGATACCAGGCGCGGTTGGTGTATTGCCTTTTCTTGGTTGTTGGCTTCCCTTGTCGAGTACGTCTGAACGTTTCACCTGACCTCTCCGCAGACCTTCATATTCATCGGATGACTGTTTCCGCTTTCAGCATATATTACCTATACATATTTGTCCGAAGACCACGACTTGTCCTCGACTTTGCCTTGACGCTTGTGCTCAATCACCTGATTCTCACAACATACTACTCAGCTGCCCTACCCTCTTCGCCATTTTTTTGGTGTGTTATTATTTCTGGAGCTTGCTTGACGGCGTTTACTGCGGAGCAATTGTGCGTCAGGAGGGAGATGCGAGACGGCCTTGGGATTGGCCCTTGGTCCACAGATCCGGACCATGGTTATACTCGTGCGGGTGGATTGGATGAAGACACGATGGAATTGGATGAGCTTCGCAGAGACTGAAATAACAATACCCGTTAAAACGATATTGCGGCGGTTGGATGTCATCAGCTGTCCTCGAAGCATCTTATTGGAAATTCTGGCTTTCGGTGATAGGAATTCAGTGAATGCTGTGCATTATGGAGGTGACTCAACTCTATTTCCATGCGAAACCCGAAGATTCGTCGTCATTCTTTTTGTTTAGGAACAGCAGTCATAGCGCTCAAGGCCCCAATCAACCCGCTCTTAATCTGACTCATGGAACCACCGATAATGCTTAGGATACACCCACGCTTTCACCTCCATTCCCGGCTCCTGGCCGACCTGTTCCGAGGATATGTTAGTGCCACAATGAGATGAGATAGTACGCATCCTAAAGCTTGCTTGGGAGAACTATAGCGAAGCTGGTGACTTGAGTGTCTAAGCTCTTCATAATCTTGGTCTCTTTGATTGACTCCTTTGAATGGCGAGCGTTTGGCGTGAGCGGGAGTAATGCACGTTGGGCACGCAAGCACTGCTTGCCCCGGAACACCAACTGGTAACATGTGGGATCAGAAGCACGACAATACATCTCTGGCTTCCTCGTCGGATTCGCATGTAGCAGTGGGTTGACGGGCCGGTAATGTCTGATCGTTAAGTAAATGACAACGATCTCCGATTCTGTGAGTGTATAACACGCTGTCGTATCTAAGCTTTATTCCGACAACAGGGTCGACGATGTATATATACGGTTAGAGCGTGATAGAACAGTTCTCCGTCTTGCCCAGCTGTGTACCCGAAGCAAGAGGATGGAGACATGGAATGGAAATCTGGTCAATATCTGTCAATTTCTCAAAGATTGGCACGCTCTATTAGAGTCATTCTGTTTGTATATTTCCCCTATTGATGACACGAGGCTGTGCGACCCTTCGCTCGGCAGAATGCCCACGCTCAAATTTACTCAATCTTTACGTTACTTTTATCTACATTACTGATTTTAGTCGGCCGTGAATGATAAGCTGCAAGTACGTATCCCACTGCACTACAGTAGTCTGCCAGTCCGACTAACGCTTACAGTAATTAACTCTTCAATCATAACCGAGCGCTACCGACTAATGCCTTGCCACTATAAAGCTCGCAATCTTTACCCCCTGTCCGCGATCCGAAATGGGAGTCACCGAGAAGGGTGGCATATAAGCGGCAATCTACATGATTTCGTACACGAGGCGTGCTAAATGCAAATATAAGAACTGCGCTATTCTCCAGGCTATGCCTCATTCCTCTTCCTTCCCTCTTCCCCCGTCCTGAATCATGCAAGCTGTTTCGAGTCTGTTGTCGCCCTTCGGGGTCAATTCTAACGCAATTGCTGATACATTAGTGAGCCAATGACTTCTCCGTCCCGCACCGGGTGCGCCACCTTCCATATCGATGTCTAATCCATGTATGTAGAAACTCGTCGTCATTGGTGGCACAGTTGAGACTGCTCGCCGTGCCTCCATGACTGCCTGGAATGGCTTTGTAGATTGTAAGTATATCGCATTACGTATATAACATTCGACTGAGAGGTTCCGTCAAGCTTTCTTCCTCACTGCCACATTCTCCCAGGAGGATTATCCATATGACTGGTGAATATATTCTGCAAGATATCATTTTCGAGCTATTCTGATACCAAGATTTTAGGTTGATGCATTGGTTGTCAAAGGTGCACAATACATTCGGTCTCGTTTAGGTGCTTTAGCTTATGCCGGGATGCAGCAACCAGCATGGGGCCGTTCAAGGGAATTTGAGATCACTACTCGTTCAGCAGGCAGGTTTTCCGTCACTGATTCAACCAGCGGAGACCTAGAAGAAGAAGAAGATACTATTGACGGACAACAACTTGTGCATGGAAGGAGGAAGCGCAAAGTGGCGTTCATGCCTTCCTTAAGTACGATCGTGTTTGAATATAGAGAACGTGCAATCAATGTTCCTTCAATCCACCAGACACCACCCACACCATCTATTACCGTGGACACTGGCTCAGGGTGAGTATGAGCCGAGTTAGTGTATTAATAAGATTACATTCAGTCCTCATGCATGCTCGCAGGTGACACGTACTCAACGCTACGGCAGCTACGGTCACCAATGTCAAGAACTTAAAGTCAGGTCAGACCCTGCTTTCTAACCGAGCGACTACTCCATCTCACCAGCGTCTATTAACCCAGCGTCGTAGCAAGGAACAATTCGGTGCTAAAAAAGGTGAGTGCCAAAATTCCAACTAGGTTGGTCCGATCAACACTGAGCGTCTCTGCTAGCTTGTCCTCGAAGCTAAACGTACATATGAAAAGGACGCCGAGCATCGAGTTCACATTTTCATCGCTGACGCGTGAGTTTTTACCAATACGAGCGATCCCTGTGATGATTGATTTATTCTCTCACATATCTTGGGTCAGTTATGGGAATTGGCGCTGGAACGGCGCCAGGCAGAAGCGTCCCATGAGTAGCATTGTACTCGAACCGGGTGTCAAGGACATGATTATTAATGACTGCAAGGATTTCTTGTGTTCGGAGGAATGGTATGCCGAGCGAGGTAAACCCTTTCCGCGGTTTTCGACTTGAAGCGTACTAATAAATTTCCAAAAGGTATTCCGTTCAGGCGCGGATACCTACTGCATGGTGTCCCGGGAAGGTACGCATCTCCCAATTTGGGGTTGTGTGCCGATAACACGACGCTGATCATACCACACTTTCAGCGGCAAGACCTCCTTGATTCATTCCCTTGCTGGTAAGATGAAGTTCATTGATGGCCTTGGGGGGTCGAGGTCATTGACATGCTTCTTCTAGGGGAACTAGGGTTGGATATTTACGTCGTCAGCCTTTCTTCTAAAGGAATGAGTGACAACACGTTGAGCTCTCTTATGGGCGATGTACCATCACGGTGCATCGTACTTCTTGAGGTAACATTATATCTCGGGATTATGCAGGGATGTAGAGTGACGTTAATGACTCACATATCCTGTAATTGCATTAACAGGACTTAGATGCGGCATTCACTAGGGGCGTTTCTCGTGATGCTTCTTCCACTGGGGTACCAACGACTAAAGAGACTACGACGACTGAAAACAAGGACTCATCCGATGGTTCCACACTGAGTCTCAGTGGGCTTCTAAATAGCCTCGACGGTGTCGCAGCCGCCGAGGGCCGGTATGACACATACTCCTACACTTCACCGTGGTATATTGATCCAATATCTGACGCTTAGCCTCTTGTTCGCCACTACAAACCACATTGAACGCCTTGATCCAGCACTGAGTCGACCCGGCCGCATGGATGTGTGGGTGAACTTTGCTAATGCAACCAAATGGCAAGCCAAGGGTATCTTCAAGTGTTTTTTCCCTTACAAGCCATCGTCCGAGACTGCGGAGAGTGAATCTGGTTCGACAGCAACAATTGAGAAAAATTTGCCTCTTCCCCGTCGCAAGTCTGCTGCGCACAACATTCCTTTACTTAGCGAAGATGAGCTGAATGACCTCGCGGAGCGATTCTCCGCGGCCGTCCCTGAAGATGAGCTTAGTGTATGTCTGCTTCTGCAAAGTAACCAATCTTGTTTGACATCGATTTACCATCATTCCAGGTTGCAAGCCTGCAAGGCTATTTACTCAAGAACAAGACTCGGCCACGCGAGTGCGTCGAAGAAGTTGCTGAGTGGGTTATCAAAGAGCGTGAAACCAGGGCTAAATTGAAGAAAGAAAAAGAAGAGGTTTGTAATGCGAAGACTTGACGGTTATGCTTGGAGCACTGACAACCCACTTATAGAAGGAAGCCAAGGAGAAAAAGGAGGTAGGTTTACAGTCAAACGTTTGGAAATTGCTTAGGAGCTGATCACGCTGCTGAAGGCGGAAGAGAAAGCCAAAAAAGAAGTGAGTGAACTCTTGTAGTCCCGAGGTCTATCGTTAACGAAATTACCCCATTTTTCCAGAAAGAGGAGAAGGAGGTACGCTCGTTGGTACTACGTGAAACTATTTTCTCTTGCTTACATTGTATATTCTGCAGAAAGAGGAAAAGGAAGCTAAGGAAAAAGAAGCTGCTGAGGTACAGGGTTTCCTCAGTTTATATCCTGGCTCAAGAGTCTTACCATCATTCTCTTGACAGGCAAAGGGGAAAGAGAAGGAGGAAGTGTCTTCAGACAAGAAGGTCGAGTCTGAGAAGGACGCCATTACTACATCTAGCACACAGACAACGGCTGACGCAGAGAAAACTAGTGAGACTGCAGCCGCTTCAAGCACTTCCACATCGGAATCGGTAACAGCAGAATCGGATTCAGAGTGCGTATCTGTTGAGGACGACAACTCCAAGACATCTACGGCACAAAGTGGGACGGGTACGGAGAAGTGGGTTTCTGTGAGTCCGAAACCTGCGGCATCGAGCTCCTAGTGTGATAGATTTTCCGGGACAAAACGACTCGGGACGGACTGCTACATGTTTCTGGAATGATTTCAATAGGATTCTTCATGCAAACAACTCTTGTATATTCATTCTCTCGGGATTTTATCTTGTGTCTTCATCTTCATGCTGTATGTCTTCACGTAGATTGCAGCAAAATGCTTTGCCCCACTCACAACGCTGGTGTTCACTGATATTAGGAATACTTGTTCGAGATGTGATTGATAACCGAGACATGAGTGGACGGAGTAGTAGCAGATTTGTTTGGATAATTAGCTCAGAGTCAATTGGTGAGGAACGTTGTATTGCCCGCGAATATAGATATAGGCAGAAAGTAATGCATATGTAATATGTCGCATAACAACCTCATCGGCCATGGTGGGTTTTTTTACATGACATGCAGTGACCAACATCCATCTATTTTCGTCCACCCTTGGCCTGCGACTTGATAACCTTCTTGACAATTTTTGCCTCTTCTACTAAGAATGCTCGAACGATGCTAAAATAAACAAATGCGATCAATATTAGCTTGGTTGAAATCATGACGGAAAATCGCAGCCCCACGCACCGCGACTTGACGCAGTCTCCACACCTGCTTCCGCCATATGCCCGTGTGACGGTCTTCTGGCTCTTGGAGATAGTTGCATACTGTCGCGGACGAAGGGCGGGAATCTGAAGTAAAATTTTTGCATATAATATTTGTTAGAAAGCCACACCACCTGGGGTCTAAAAACTGATATACATACACCAGGGAGTGCAATACCACAGTCACCACACTTGGGCGAAGTAGGCAACTTTTTGAGGTGGTGGTATCTCAGTTTCCCACCGGGGGTCTTGATAATACGCCGACGGTTAGAGGAGGTGTTGTAAGGTGTACGTTTGCGGATGGTAACGCGCTGGGCCATTGTAGCTTGCGTGAAGTGGTCTAAAACGACAGGTAAAATAATCAGTAGACGTCAGGAAAAGTAACAAAACCGTTGAAACATACGTGTTGGCAAATATCTTGAGGCGGATGCAGGGGTACAGTCGTGGAACCTTGTCGACAACTATTGCAGTTGCTTAGTCATGGGCGCTCTCAATTATATTTCGGTGTTAATAATCTACAACATTACACTAGGCAAGACGTCCACGACAATTAGAAAGCATGGATCAGGTTACAAATAATGGTACTCTGCAGCGAAACAACTGGTAGTAGTAGTATGGACCGGACCAGGTGAGCTACTCATGAGATTACCCAGTTAATCCATGAGGTATGCCGAACATTGTTACTTATCGAAGGTTTGATCAAACGATAAATACACGGATTGTGCAGAGACTGAGGGAAATGATATTCCCTTATTTTCCGGATATCCTACCCCGCAACTGTTGATAATTGAGAAATATGGATTTGCTAGCACGAACTAAACTGCTGCTGTCTAGGACAATGCGTCAGATCTAAGTTTTGTTTTCTTTAGAACTTTCTGCTTTCTGACAGTAACTAAAGTCCATCCATCTCGTTGCCAAGCCAAGTGTTTACATGTTATTCCTTCAAGAGACTTCATGACTACCTCAGGCTACCTTCTCAAACCACCGGTTGCAAAGCAAAAGTTCACTCCTATGTCATTCCCTCCTATGTTGCGCATCCAGGTTCGTAATGAAATATCTGCGCGACAATGTCACGTTTTCTGATTTCATCTCCACCTGAAGAAATTCAAATTGCCCGAGCCCCCTAAATCCTAGAGAATTTCTCACGAATCCACCTACGAAGTTGGCTTTTGTGTTGCCAAGCATTCCAGTGCGGGAAGATTACAGCGTCCTTGAACCTATTTTTTTTTTTTTTGAGATTGAACGGGATTTTTCCTTGGAAGGTCAAACTTAAAAACAGCAACATCGATCTCTAGTTCGAAGCTACCGACCATTCATCTTAAAATTTGTCCCATTGGTTTGCCTTGGGCCCTATCTGAAGTCCGATATTATACCGCACGATTGCGAGTGGACAAACACTTCAAACTCTCTGTACGGTGCTCGTCAATTGTCATGGTCT
>QFEC01013850.1:0-54831 GCA_003316585.1 Gomphus bonarii | reverse complement strand
TTGTGATTTCGAAAATAATATTGAATGCTGGTTACTTATTTTCTATTAACAGGTCCAAGTCCAGAATCTATCTGAATCAAGTGATTTGCCATCTCATATCTCAGTCGAGGCTGACGCTCAGGCGGACTTGCTAGTTAAATTACTGATTCTGTTTCTTCGTGTCTGAGTTGCTAACTCATAACCTATCATGCAGAGATGAACCCTGTGTGGTATAAGTACCAGTTACTGTCTTGCATGTACGACCCAACCACCTCTTTTGCGAAATGTCTGTCACTCCTCAACTCCAGACTCAAGTTGACTCAGAGTTGTTGATAACATGGGTGTCATCATGCAAGTCCTAATGTGCAAGCGCTCCAACAATATCTAACCTCTTGGTGCAGTAAATGCAACTAAGTATGCATGGGTTGCATCAGTAGCATGCTTAGTATATGACTATGGTGAACATGCAATTCAAGATCTTCATCACCTACTAATATTCAGATAGCCATCACCTTTGATACTGAGGTTAGTACCATATCCTCATGCTTCTTTGGACTTCCTGGATGTACATCAGGTCACGTTTATTTGGAACCGCCGAATCACATTGGGAAAAACACTTTATATATTTGTCAGTCTCGACCTCGGCATCTAAAAGTAATATTCATATCATCTGCCCGCAGATTCGTTACTTTGGAATGTTCTCACTCGCTTTTGATATCATTGGTGCGTTCGCATATTCTTAGTATCATTCTTACCATCAATAGCAATAACGATGTTGCACGAAGTCTTGTTCCACGAATCTCTCCCTGACGAGGTCAGCACTTCCTTCAAACTCTTATCACATGCACGCTCATACTCTGATTTACCTCATCTTTCCAGTTGTAAGTGGAAATCGGTAAACCATTCTATTAACTTCCATGGTTGCTTCAGCTGTAGATTTATTATATGGTGGAACATCGTGTCGTATGTTGCGACTTTTAGTACATATATTCACGTTGTTTGACGAAGAACAGCATGACCCTCATGATCTTCACTGTACAAGGTGAACACAAGCTTTGTAAATGGTAAAAATGAGCCTGACTATCGTGTTGATAGTCACACAGATTGCTCGTGTATGTTCTCGGTTTCCTGCATTCAGATGCTGGTAGATGATTGTGTTCGCAGATCTACGTGGCGTATTGTCAACGTAAAACACTAGCTTCGTGGCTGGCTTGTCTCGTTTTTTTAGCAATTGTCTCCTCCGGTTTGATAGCTGCATTCTACTCCCCCGTGGGTGAGACCATATGATATTAATATCTTACCAAATTCTGACCACCTCAGCAGGGATGGGAGCTCCTCCAAAATACACTCTCACTGGTTGCTATGCATCTACCATACCAAGTCACTTTTACATCGTGTCAATTCCTCCGATTGTAGCCGAGTCCATCTTATGTGTCTGCATGCTTTACAAAGCATGGGATATATATATAAATGAATATAGGTCACCATTACTCAAGCTACTCATTCGTGACAGGTTAGGTCAATTTGTATATGAAGCATACCACTTAGCACTTCTAACATAAGGCAGTGTGATATATTTCTTCAGGTGAATCACTTCATTGCTATCTTCTGTATTGTAGTGACATTGCATCTCCTTCATAGTATCTTTCTCGTGTTGCTATCGACTGCCATAACTTTTCATTTCACCCAGTTTGCACAAGTCTCCACCGGGTGAGTGTTATTTTCATGGTTTTCAGAGAAATTTTTTGATCACAATGTACCTAGTTGGGAATCCGCTATACCATGCATCATGGGAAGTCGTTTGCTGCTCAACACGGTTAAGCATTTTGTCACGCAACGAACAACGATGCTTGAAACTACTACTAGGAGCTCAGGTCACCGGTTATCGGGCATCGCCATGCAGATTTTTCCTCCGGGGAAGAGTTGAGAACCATTGGGAAAGTGGTATTAATAAGGATAAAACATCTCGGCTAAAACAGCCGCTGTACTTCTGTACGAGTATTGATGTTTTGTAAACGACTGTGACCATTGCCTTTGAAGTTATACTTGATGTTATCGGCCACTGTTGCCCCATTGTTGTCAGCACCTTGCCTTGGATTTTCCTTTTGTGATTTCGAAAATTGTATTGCAGATATAATTGATGGGTCGCGAATGTGAATGAGAATCCGTATATGTACCTTGTGCTTTCAACTTTAAACCAGAGCAATTTTATCTCCGGACTCCTGATGAAGGGTTGGGAGCAACTCTGATTTCATTATGCACCGCAAACCACATCGATGCAACGGGGAGAGCAGTAGATGTCACAGATGGTAATAATATCCGAGTAGAGAAGTCGAGAATGGGTTCGATATGCAATATGGTATCCTCAAAACTGAAGATTCTGCGCCCTCATCTCAAGATTCTCGGGACATCATATACCTGGAACTGGCAGAGTAGCAAAAGATTGATAGGCTTACATGTTACATCAATTTCACAGAGATGAAGATCACGTTCTTGGAGCTCGCCACGCTCAAACAGCTGGAACAAAACCATATCGCGCCGTTATATGACACTTTAACAAGACACTGAGAAAATTAATCGGAGAGGCGCCTTTTGACATGCCGTTTCTGATGGATTCATGTCCAATGCTGAATAGGATTACAGTCTATAACATCGCTTATAGGAATATAGCACCGTTGGGAGATCTGAGTGCAGGCTGCACATTGAACTTTGTTGTACAAGTGTCTCGGAGGAGAGCCTCGGGCCCAGGAGGGTGACGAACAAGAAGACGGAGGAGAGACGGGGAGCGGAAGAGGGTGAGCAGCAGTGCCACGTTCAGATTTGTATCCAGAAGTCTCGTCGTACTGGCTTAGTCGATTTAATGCCAGCTGAAACAGAAATGAGCAACATCCACCATTTCTTTGTAGAGTTAAGTTGAAGGCTCCTAGGAAATATGTTCTTATACACTAGACCTGCCGGCATTCCCTCCGACAGTAACCCTAATACAACGATGATTAAACTCAAATAGAGATCAACAGTGCAGCATGGCTTGCAATTTATGGTGCTGTTTTTTCTGTTTCTCATATTTGGAAACTGCAAGGAAGCAGAGTGAGGAGTCTCGAGTGGCGAACCGTCGAGAAAATAAGGATTTCGAGCAGGAGACCAGGCAAAGGTGTGTTAACGGACCTAGTATCGGACAATCAGGCCCCTAGATGTTGTGGATCGCTTTGACTTGGAGGTAAAGATATGGACATGATGGTGGCACTGTGGGATACTGGGGGTGTAAGGTTCCTTAGATGGAAGAGTATGATGGTGGGATTGTACTCTGAAATAGTGGGGGTGCAAGCTTCCTAGGTGGTGGAGAGCTGTGGACGACGATAAGGATGGACGGGACCAAAGTGCACATCAGCTAAAAGACCGGCAGTCCGGCGAGGAGCGGAAGACATCCCATGACGCAAGGGATAGAGTGACGTTAAAGGCACGGCGATAATAATAATTTCCGCTGGATAACCATAAGCGATGGCTGCACCCATAAATACAAAGCTTGTGTCACGTGTTGCGATACTTTCGTTCACACAGTCTGCTCTGCACAGCAACTTGGGAATAGGACCAGCTATGGCAACTGTGCAAGGCTTTCCAGCAGATGCACCTCGGGGATCCGTATCAGTGGGATCGCCCGTGCCAGCAGCTCCGCCGTCTCCAGGTCCGGCTGTAGGAGCGGGATCGCTGTCAGCGTCGCATAACAAGAACTCACGAACTGCCCGAGCGTCGACGCCAGGCGTTGCGACTCCGGGGCCCGTCGACCCAGAGGCAGAAGGTGCCGGGGAAGAAGACGACGCCAAGTCTGACCCAGAACTACCCTCGGATGACGCAGATCTAGCCCCAGGCGCAGACACCACCTGCGACCCGATCGACATGGAAACCTTCCTTCAGATCCTCGACCTCGATGAGGAGGACAATCATGAGTTCTCCCGCGGAATGGCCTGGGCGTACTTCGACCAGGTCGCATCGACATTTGGGGATATGGATAAAGCGCTGTATGTGTTTTTCACCACTCCCCACTTCGTTCCCTCACATGCCGCTTCCCCCACACTTTTTCGCAAAACTCTATTCTTCCATCGGTCTGTTGATCTCATAGCGACCAATCCTCCCTCCCAACCCTTTCCTCCCTCGGCCACTTTCTTAAAGGCTCCTCTGCCGCTCTCGGGGTGTGCAAGGTATGGCACACTGTTTGCCTCGGTTTCATATCTTATCGCTTATCTCTTACAAATCATACGCTCTACCTCCCACAAATATAACCATATTATTCGCGCTTGCTCACTTTTCGCACACTCACCCGTAAGGTTCAACGATCCTGCGAACAAATCCAACATTACGGCGAGCTGAGGGACGAGGAACATGATCTTGATTTAGAAGAGGATGAAGCGCTTGGGAGGTGAGTGGCTATGGCTGTGGCTCTTTTTCTCCGGGGCGTATGTCCTGTTTCAACAGCTGCTCCATTACGCGCTCATTTGAACGTGATTTTGGTTATATTTTAAATTTTTGATGACTTGTTCTTTTTTTCCTCCATACTCATTTTTTCTCCCTTTCATTACTAGAATCCGCGAAGTCTTGACACGTGTCAAAGAAGAGTATGCAGAAGCGGAGAAGTGGCTGAAAGAGTATTACGCAAAGTCGGACGGGGATGCCTGATGAGGCATCCAAGTGTCTCACTACCCTTTATTTAAATGGAAACGTTAGTGATCATTCAGTTCGTACCGACTCTCAACTTTATCCTCTCTCCCTCACTCTATTTCCAACATAGCATTTACTTCACTCCGACCGACCCGTTTCGTTCCTTCCTTTACCCAGTTTTCCTTCGTCTCCGTCTCAAACTTTGTTCGCTGTTTGCCCCGTCTCGTCTTTGTCTTGTCTCTTAATACTCTCGTCCATCAATGATAATTCATCGTACACTGTGTTCAAGCCATTGTCCATATATCATCCATCCACACATCGATTCAACCGACTATCCAAGGTCCTGCGTTGTCCTCCATGCACGCCCATTGGCAGTAACATTTCCTTAACCATAGATACATGCTTTCCATTTTACCTCCAGCCTCCTTCCTCTTCTCGCTTCCACTGCCCACTATGGAACTTTCATTTCCGCCCGATGCCTGATGGCAGCCTGTCCACTCTGCAGTCTGTCCATCTGTTTTGTATGCTACATGTATAATATGTGCCATTCAGCTAGTGTGACAATCGGTCATGTCTTTTTACTCAACCATCGTGTTTACAAAACTGATATGGGATAACAAAACTCGTTATGTTTCCAATGTAGTAGTATTATGAACATTGCAAAAGTCCGTCTTGAACGACACAAGGGTGCTGCCGTTATCATTACCTATCCACATATACATATACATATATATTTCTCTCATTTCTGACACAGTGCTATCACGATCGTTGTCGTTGTCGCTCGGAATATGGAAGAGGCATCTCGTGGGAATTTAATTGAACCCCTCTAAGGATGGGGGAGAGGATAATACCTGGGCTCCTCACATATTTGGTCCTGTGAGGTGAAGCAACCCTTTCACTCACGATTGGCCAGACTCCAAGTTTATAAGGAGGTTGCGGCCTAAGTAGGTACAAAATGTTGGCTTTTTTCTCAAATTGAGGGCCTCGTATAGTATAAACTCGAGTGCAAGGAAGCTAACCAGAACAGTCGTCAAACCACCGCTATCTGTGAGGGCAACTTGAGAGAGTCCCTCGAATGTTAGGGACTAATATAGTCATGATATTATGACTTGGGTAATGCTCTACCGCCACAAAATGTACAGGATGCGTCGTGAAAAGCTTGCTACAAAGGGGTTAAAAAAAAGGGCAATCAAACAAGAAGGAAAACACTAAGTACAATGCGCTGCTTGGCTTCTACCTCAAGACAAAACGATGAATGCAATGGGGATCATGTGCAATGCTGTAAAATTACCAAATGTTGACAATGTAAAGCGCGCTGTGGCTGCAATTATGCAAATGCAGCAGCGTATTTTGGCTTGGAAGGGACACCTCGGGGAAGTGGCTTATCCTGGAAATTCAGTAGGTCATACAACGACGCGATCTGGTCGCCTTTCTGTTCGAGGGTGTCGATGACTTCGCGCAAGTGGTCGGCGAGGACGTTGCGCTTGGCGACATTTGATGCTGCGTCTATTATCCCGTACTGCTCTGCCAGCTCCAGGTATATACTGTTGACGAAGGACGTGAGTGATGTTAACACGACATAATAATTACGGGGTGTACGCACGCTTTATAGTGTGAGAAATCGTCTTCGAGCTCACGGACCACACGTGCCAGAACCGTCTGGGGAGGAAGCCCATCGCCACCGGCATCGAACTCACGATCAGGATCATTCCGCTTCTCTCTGAAATGCTCCCGCTTAGCCAGGTTGCGAACATAGGCCCTTACGGCCTCCTCTTCGTCACCATCTTGATACCCCTCGTCTTTCATATGCACACGGCGCCACTCCCCACCCCTCCTCCGGCGGTGACATACGTTGCATGTTCGCGCATTGTGTTCTGGCGCAGAGAAGAACAGGCGTTCCATGTGTGAGCCACGAATTTGAGGAAAAGGCGTGTTTGCCGTCGCAGGTTGCTTCGGGGGAGATGCATTGCGTCGACTGGAGCCAAAGTTTGGAGGTTTAGGAGTTTGAAAACGCGAAGGCTGGGTCGGACGCGGCGCATAGGACTCGGGCGATGGGTCCTCTTCCTGACCGTTAGCCTGGTGTGTTGTTATAAGCGAAAATATAAGGCCAAGTAAGACAACATATGGACTCACTGAGATATCAGGTACAAGATCGCGCTCCACGCTTCTGTCGCCCATTTGGCTGCTCCCACCGGAACTAGATCTCGAACGTTCTGAACGCCGCTCCTGCATATCAGACTCGACCCTTGCAAGCTCAGATGCCTGTTAACCATGTATGGTAAGTCCTAGAGCATACCGTGAGTGTTAACAAAGCATACATCTATGAAACGTCGAGAGCGAGAGTGTACAGGCTCAGCGTCCCGTCGGTGTCTAGTCTTAGATTCCTGGTCTTGCTTCTGTTGCTCCTCTTGTTCAGGTTCCAGGTCTCCTAATGTCATCGGTTCTTCCCTCTCCTCACCGCGGGACATGGGAGCTGTAACATATGTCAGATCGATCCCCACCTGTGCGGGCATCGTCTGATCCCTTTCCACCACGCTACCATCACCACTTGAATTATGCACCTTCCCCCGCCTCCTCTCTCGCAGTCCTTCCTCCACAATCTCTTTGAGCCGCTCAACCTCACCAGCGAGCCGTTCGACCTCTGCACGCAACGCTTCAACCTCTGCCTGCGTCTCCCGCGCAGCGTACGCATCTGCACGCAACGACTCTACTAGAGACTTATGCGAAGCAAGCTCGGACGTAAGCCGGGCGAGATGTGTGCGCAGTGTAGAAACAAGAGCCTCGAGCGCTACAAATAAGGCAATCGAGTGTCAGTAGAAATTCTGAAATAAGATATAGAGAAGGACCTTTCTTCTCTTCGACAACTTCAAGATATCGGCCCTCCTGTTCACGCAGTTTTCCTCGCACATGACGTTCCCGCTCACGTTCCCGTTCCATCTGTGCCTCCTGATCGCGCTCGCGTTCACGCTCCCTAATCCGCGTGCGTTCCCTCAAGACTTCAGCCTTGCACTCCTCGAGCTCGAACTCCAGCTCTGTCACGCGTCTACGAGACACACCATTCTCGCGTTCGAGGGTCTGCAGTCGTGTCTGGAGCGCATCGAGGACAGGGAGGAGATCTAAGGCCAGACTCGGATGTCCAACTAACCACGTATATCTTAGCAAAGCACGACAATAATGAAAGGGTGAGACAAACCATCTGCTGCAACATATCCATTACCACCCTTGACAGGGCTCTGCACCGCAGAAGTTAGGCCCGTCACGTCCGGAAGTTGAACACGCGCAGACGTGCGGGTGCGATCTTTAGGTCTTGTGTCCTCGATATTTTTGTTAACAATGTTACTAAAGGGAGGGCGCCTCCCCGGATCAGCTGCGGGTGTAGAGGGAAAGAGGCCGTGTCGGCGTGGACGTGGTGTTGCGCCATTTATCTTTTGGTTCTCGTCATATGCAAGGGGTCGAGACTGTGCCTCATCGCGCGCACCATTGCGTGGAGCCTTGCGCTCGATGTTACTGTGCTTGGCAGGGTTTAAGTTCGACGGTCCCGGCTGAGGCTTGTTCGTCTTGGCTTTGGGAGGATGAGCAGAGCGAAAGGGTGTGGGGTTTTGAGGACGAGAGGGTTGATAGTGTTGTGGAGTGGCAATGGACGCACTGCGAGGGCGTTTGGGGCTGAACTGCTGACCTAGAGCTTGGGAGAGGCGCGGAGCGGAGCTGTCAGAATCAGACGCCTCAGACGTGCCGGGACTAGGTTGGGAATGCGAGCGAGTGACATAAGGGTAGCCTTGTCGAGATGCAGGGGGAGGTTGATGTCCTGTCCGAAGAAAGCGGTCAAGCTCGGTCGTAGAGTCTACGATGATAGGATCGTAAGTAGGCAAAGAATTCGCCTAAATTCGTGTTAGCAGATCAGGCGTAAAAGTATACGATAATTGGTACCTCGTCGCGCTTGACGCTCCTGGCCGACCTCGACTTTGACCGACTAGTCGCGTCGAAGAGGCTGATAGCATTCGCAATTCTGCTGTCTAAAATGTCTTGCAGTGGTCTCTCAGGGTCAAACTCAACACCAGACGGATTTGCTTTGCCAGTGGTGTGGTTACAACTGTTGCGCCCCCGCAAACCAGCGCTGAGCGTGAGTGCGCTCGCATGGTGCGCTGCGGTGCTCATCGTCTGACCCAGGTCCGGGTCGAGCGCAATGGAATCATCATCCCCGTGTCTAGAATAAAAGTCCGAGTCAAGATGAGAAAGATGCTCGAACGAATGGAAAGAGGCATGTGGGTGCGAGTTGTGACGCGCAAAATCAACAGACGAAACCTCGTCGTGGTCGTCGTGGTCGTCTAGGGGGGTGTCTACTGAGGACATGGAGGGCGGAGAAGGAATGTTGTTGTCAATATCGCGTTCGAGTCTGATACGGGACTGTTCGAGTCTGTCTCCCTGGATCTCCCTCATGGTTCAAAACAAGACGCGGTGGTTCAGAGTCACGTGATACGGCCACACGTGAACGAGACCAAGCACAAGCCATGACAAAGTCAACGAGCGAGCTCAGTCCTCGCACAACCCATTATGAATTTGGTGGCCCACCTGGAGCGCTATTCGTAACTCTTTCTGTTCCCATAACCACATATGCGCTCTACTACACATGCTCTGAGGCGTCAGGGGGATGTCCGCCTCCCCTGGGGTCGCTGCTAGCCAGTTTCATGCAGGCGGTAACAAGTCTCGACTGGTGGAAGTCACTCTGGGACACTCAAGCATTCCTGGTCTACCTTGCATGGTATGCCTACTGTGTCGTGACCTGGTTCGTGCTCCCCGGCGACTGGGTGGAAGGTACAACAATGCGCAACGGACGCAAGCTAAAATATAAGATTAATGGTACGTTGCCGCTATATTTTATGGCTTGTGCTCACTCGCTCCAGCCTTCTCCACTTTTCTGCTCACCCTCGGCATCGCCTTGGGCGTCATCCTCCGCTTCGGTCCATCCTCTTTCACATTCATTTACGAGCACTGGATCGGTCTCGTCACCTCTTCTGTCGTATTTGCCACCGCACAGGCATTCGCTGTATACATCGCTTCATTCCAAGGCGAGAAACTGCTTGCGCTCGGCGGCAACACAGGGAATGCCATCTACGATTTCTACATCGGACGCGAACTGAACCCCGCCATTGGATCCTTCGACATCAAATCCTTCAACGAGCTTCGTCCCGGGCTGATCCTCTGGGTCCTCATAGACATCTCCATGGCCTGCGAGCAAGCCGTACGCCGACCCGGCTCCATAACTGACTCCATGTGGCTCGTCCTCTTGTTCCAGATTTGGTATGTGGGAGATGGGCTATACAATGAGGTACACGTACACCACCACTCACAGAAACCTTGCTCACTCGCGCTCAGCCTGCCATCCTCACAACTATGGACATTACCACCGATGGATTTGGCTTCATGCTTTCCATCGGAGATCTCACCTGGGTACCATTCGTCTACTCATTGCAGCCTCGTTACCTAGCCTTTACGCATGTTGAGCTCGGGCCTGTTATTTCTACCTTTGTCTTCCTTGTCCACGGTATGGGCTATTACATCTTCCGCACAGCAAATGGAGACAAAGATAACTTCCGTAACGGTCGCAACCCTAAGAGTACGTGTAACTCATTGAGGCTTTCCCTAATTTTCTGACTCGCTCTAGACCTCGAATTCTTCGTCACTGAAAGTGGATCCAAACTGATGACATCTGGATGGTGGGGGAGGTCTCGTCACCCGAACTACTTGTGAGTTGTCATCACACTTTTTAGTCCCATTCAAACGCTCGCACAGCGGCGACCTCCTTATGGCGCTTGGGTATTCAATGGCAACTGGTGTCGGGACACCCATTACCTATTTCTACCCATTCTACTTCGCCGTTCTGCTCATCCACCGGCAGAGACGTGACGACGAGAACTGTGCTAAAAAGTGGGTTTCCATCTACCATCGCTACTTTTTCGCAGAGGTTCACCACCTTTTAGATACGGTAAGGACTGGGCAAAGTACAAAAAGCTTGTTCCGTATCGCATCATTCCATACGTGTACTAAGTATGAATGCTACTGCTTTTCATGCCTAACATACAAACTCAACTATTGTTCCCTCGTGAGGCCTGCCACTATTCGTCGTAATTCGTCTACACGCAGTGGAATCCACATTAACTCTCCTCCACCACTTGCTAGTGTCAGCACTAGCCCATGATCTCGAAATTCAGCTAACAACGCTCTGAATGAGGTATCATTTGTCGCAATAAAGTCTGTCCGGGCAGCATTGAACAAAGTCTCATACGACACCGCATGTCGCTGCAGCTGATTCTGTGGTTGCTTCTCCCTTCTCTTACCGGTTCCCTCTTCATCAAAAGATGTCAAGAGTGTGTTCGCGAGCAGCACGAACAGTTTCTTTGCTTTGGCATTGACGGACGCGAGAATGTGCTGGGCTGCCGACTCTGACATGTCAGGCTCTATACCAGTGGATGCAGGTTTGCCACCCTTCTTGCGAATGGTGTCCATGTCTATATGCGCGAGCTCAGCATCGTACGGTTGCATCGTCGTCATATCATGCCATACCCACGCAAACCCGCGCGTCGGCGGGATGTTGAAACTTGGACTCACACACTCCTCAGAGTAACAATGTTTCCGTGTACTCGCCTCGGCCGTACTCCAAATCATCTGTGCATTGATGTGATCGATCGACGCGACGAGGTGGATGCGCGGGTTCAGCGCAAAGAGGGACAGGATGGCTTTGGCTTTTGGAGCACGCAACGGTGGAGAGTCGATATTGTGTATGAAGAGGAAGAGGGAGCGCTCAGAAGTAGGATGTTGGGGACGCACCCCAGGCGGAAGGAAAAATTCATAGATACGGCGCGTCTGCGCCTCGAGTCCTGTAGTGCTAGCTGGGAGAGGCACATCGGCGAGTCCGGGTACCCCCTCGATGCTCGTAATGATATCTCTTATTCCCACTTGCGGCATGTAGCCATTAACTAGCACAACGTGCCCCCGCCTCGCACACACGGTGCGCGCAAAGTTATTTAACACCTCGCGCTTCGACCCAAAGCCATAAAACAAGAGATTGAAGCCCTCGGCGAGCTCAAATGCGTACCGTGGAAAGAGCTTCTCGTGCCCTTTGAGCACCCGCTTGAGTTCGGCAGCGTGTTTGGACGCTGCGCTGGACTTGGCTAGGAGCGCGGTGTGCTCGTCCTTCGACAGTGGGGGTACTAACTCTGAAAAGACGTTGCTAGAAGTGCGAGAAGGCTTGGACGCAGCGGCAAAGTAAGAGTCGAATGCGTTTCTGTGGACGAAGCCCTTCCCCGTTGCTGTACCAACGCTCTTCGCCAGCGTAGAAATGAGACCGTGACCTAAAGACGAGGCTTCCGAGCCTGTGCTATCACTGCCGTCGTGTTCGTCGCGTTCGTCTGCATCATCAACATCACCGACATCATCACGAATGGTCGCAGAACCATTCCTTCCACCCCGGATACTCTTTTTGCGGGGACTAGTTCTCTGGGGTGTGGTTGAGTTCGCTGCTAGGCGTGCGCTGGTTCGGCGGGGGGTAGATGTAATGGTACGGGCACGTTTTGCAGGTCTAGTGGGAGTACTGTCATTGACAATAATTATTTTCCCCTTGGGAGTGGTTGTCGATGACCCTTGTTTTGAAATTGAGCTCTGACCCGTAACACGTCCGGGAGTCGACATGAAAAACGGGTCACTTGTACAATGATGTGACAATTGGTCACACTTTACTTTCATGTCCAATTTATTTCAATTTCCCAAATCCTTTGATTACACATTTGCGATTAGTTATGGAAGGTGACAGTGCAAAGGAATTATGACAGTACGATATTAGGAGTAGAGAACATCATTTTCCAAGACCCCTCTGTTGTCCGTCCGCTCTCCACTCATATCTATCTTCCTGAAGTACTTCTCAAAGTCAATGCACCCACGCCTCTTCCAACCAAAGATATTTCAATATTTCAGTATCCCTTCTGGGACTCGACTCTCTAAAGCGTAAGACTCAAAGTTATCTCCGTCTCACTGGCAGGGGTTGAATTACGGACACATTTACTTGCAACGTTTGAAGTATATCTGTCTCCGTTTTGCCTGCGAAGGGCTTGGACCCAGTCTCTTGAACCACGCCATTCCTGAAGATGTGGGTTTTAAGATTGTACCATGTTCCCCCTTGGTGCCACATTCACGTTCGCATCATTTATCCACTCGTTGCTCGTCAACACATGGCATCCATAGCATTCTCTGCTTTACGAAAGCGATGGTTACATTGGTCACCGTATTATTCTTCACCCACTGGGTCGAATTGATCTGTGCGACCTCCTTCAAGAGTGTGCAAATTCCCTGGGAACTATGTAGACCACTATTGTCTCTTGCCACCTCATGGGCACGAATAGGGCATTGATTCATACGACTGATCAAATGTCAATGTTATATCATACTAATTCGACCCCATGACCTGAGCTCAGTGTGCTAGATTCCACTTGTCCCTTCGTTTCTGGCCAACAATACACCCTCGTTCCATACGCGACTAGACATTCTGAACTCAATGAACCTTGTGCAGGCTGTGACCAAGATTCCTATCGATGACTATACTAACCCTTTATCATTAGCCTCTGGTGTTTATTCTTGCGGTCTCTAGAACCACAGGATTCAGCAATGACAAGTACATGTACGACTCAAGTACTTATCTCAAGAGAACCAACATCCTGAAGACTGCTCAATATCTCTTATATGATTCATTATACCTTGCGAGGTGTACAGAGTGCTTACAGCGGAGGGGTTTGGAGACTTTACCTAAATCAGTTTCTTGGGTGAGTGGGGATCAAAAAATTTCAATCAATCGAGCTGCCGTTCCTGTCATCGCATCTACTGAGACAATACGAAGACAATACGGCGGCAAGCGAGTCACGAGTCTACTGCTGTTGTAGGAATCGATTATGCGAATTTCCTTAAGCAACTGGAGATACGTTATGTAGAGTTAATTAAATGATGTCTATCGGTTG
The DNA here is from genome assembly GCA_003316585.1 of Gomphus bonarii. Lineage (NCBI taxonomy): Eukaryota > Fungi > Basidiomycota > Agaricomycetes > Gomphales > Gomphaceae > Gomphus > Gomphus bonarii. Next base: position 41,197 of record QFEC01013850.1, on the reverse strand, counting down.
AGGAAAAAGTTTTATTCGTGGCAGGAACTGGAAAGGACCAAGCTCAGTGATGACGGTAGTTAGATCCACTTGTTCTGTTGATTTGTATCTCGCTGATGGACATCACAAAAGTCATGCATCCGGTAAACTGATCCAATCTGCCATATTTATCCTACTCCAAGCTTTGTCGCTGGAAAGGTGTTGGCCCGTCATCCGCTGGGTTTTATGTCATTGGCTAAATGACAGCTTATGAAGGCTGACTGACCGATCTTCAAATTAAGGCGTATATACTTTTTGATGATTTATCTTATGTTCGCGGATCTTATGTTTTCAGTGATTGGATGATGAGGAGATAAATGACTAACATAGTCAATGGTGAGGCTGGTAGATTTCTAAGACCTGGGTTGGTCACATACGAATGGTGCTGAATGTAGGTCGGGGAAGTCAAGTCAGGAGAGCTGAGGTAAACGAGTGTCCCAACATTAACAAATGACTGAAATTACCGAGTCTCTAGACACTGAGTAGGCGGTCCCCGCGAGTCCTGACACATCACACCTGCAAGCCTACCTTGATGACATCACAAGGATCGGCACGATCTGACGAGATGTCTCGACTGGTTTTCCATCAACAAACGCAAGAAGCGAATATCTCAGTGACACCAAGATCTTACAAAAATCATATCACAGCTGCGGCGTCCACACGGTGTGCCATGCTTCGGACTCACCCGCTGTGAGAATGATTGACATAGCGTCCAAGTTCCTTCTTTTCATGTGAATCTAAGCCTTCTTTAAACCTGAAAACGAAACATCAGAATAGCCATCGAAAATTGATGGATGAACGCGCTATGACAAGATGAGTTACTGATAGAACTCGGAGTTGATTCGCCAATACATCCCGGTTGAGTGCTGTGGAAACTATCCCATTTTTTGGTTTCCAATGTAACCGAGAATGATGTCTGCGTAATTATGTAATTCACTTGAACCACATCCTTATGTAAGCTCCGAAATGCGCAGGCACGCTCAATGTGTGTTTCCCATAGGTGTTATCCTTCAATTCAGCATTTGGCATCGCTTGGGGAATACTCGCCGAATGAGTTGACCAACGAAGAATGCTGTTGCACCTTCGTCGTCGTCCTTCTTGGAGGCACAGCATCACAGCATAAGCCTCACTGGTACACTGGTACAAGTCATTTATCTAAATTTCATCCTGTTCCATGCTGAGGGAAGAATCATAATTTGGGCGAGAATGTCATGTTCATAGCCTTACAATCGCCCCGCATGGTACACGCAAGTCACATTATCCTCACATCAAATCAGAAGTATTTCTACACATTCACAGTCAGATCTCCATTAGAACATCTACATGATATGCTTGAAACATAGCTTCGTAGGGTATACCCAAGACTATTAGTTTCTGATAGCATGCACCCGCGAACAGGGGCGAACCTTATGGCTCTTAGAATTACTAGCCATCTCATTTTTGTAATCTACTTCTCACCACATAAACGGTTCAAAGGCACTTCCAGATGCAACGGCTTTTATTTTACTCATTACACCATCCCAATGCTAGACTCGATGATCTGTGAGACACGCTGCTCCCTTCCGTCCCTGCGGCAAGTCGTGCAAATTACATCCCCTGCACTTGCCAATACATACAATGTGCCGGGTATAGTTATGGCGCGCAAGTATGTGAACTTCAGCTTCACATTATCTCACGCATCGCTTTATATGGGAGGACATGGGACCCATGACTAGGTGCAGGAGGTATGAGTAATGCGGTACCCACAGCCTTTTATTGACCCAAGTGCGCAGTTTCCCCTGAAAAGGATTCCCATGTAACTGCGCCACTGCCATTGTGGATCCTGAAATTACTGTCCCCCTGGATTTCAAATATGGGGCATTCCCGACGATGGTTTTTCCATCGAGTAATCGATATATCGTACCGACAGTTCTCCATTCGATTCTGCGACTGCGTACGAGAGAGGTCACACATGGGTCTGCATTTCCACGTGGGATTCCAGGATCAGCCTGTTCAGATGACAGTGTTCCTTGAGACTTTAGCGTTGGAGGCAATGCGACGGTGAGCAGCGGAGTGATATCTTTAACTCTATCATAGATTATCTTTCCAACAGCATAGCACCTATGGCATTATCTCCAATCCGATATGCGTCCGTTATTCAACTTTTCTCCAAGTTACAATGATGGGGTTGCAATTGTCTAGTAAAACTGCCAACAACGAAAATCAATAGGAAACTACATATGACGCCCACCAGCCACCTCTTGCTCCATGCTTCAGGTAATAACGAAGACGCAATATCAGGGCAGTTGTATGGCGGTCCACACTTACTAAGACAGAAATATTTTTACCCTTCCTTTCTTGGTTCCTCTTCCCTACCAGATTCCGACAGCGGGTGTAAGCCTATCCCATCAATACTTAGCCTGGACTTACATTGCTGCTAAGCAAGCGCTCAGGCTACTCGTAGATGCTGCACGCTGAGTGCTATAAATATTACCCATCACGAGCAGTTTCGCAACCATCATGATGTGCCGACACAGATTGAAGATTGTGGCGCAGCGACAGGTAACTCAGTTGACATCCCATCTCACTTCGTATGATCGAAGCCAGTGAACACTGCCTCCCTCTGCAACCAAAGTCGAGCCCACCGATTTTTATAAATGCGCCCACTCCTAACCCATGAAACTCCTCCCTATCCCGTGTGATACGCTCTATGCCGATCCCCTCTTCTTTTCTCAACCATGCCCCCTTGTACACAAGGGCTCAGCCATCCCCTGATATACGAGGACCCATCATATCCGTGGCTTCCATATCTACCATCATCGGCGCACTTCGTGAGTCAGAAGCTCACTTATCATATCATCGTCTCACGTATATCTTAGTCCTCTTTATAGGCTCATTCAGTGCGATGCTTTGGTATATTCGATGCTACAGGACAAGGAGGTCACGCACTCCTCCTGGTATACAAGTTTCCCATCTTCTGCTCACAATACCGCTTCTCATTAGTTGACATACTACAGTTGAGATAGAGATGACAATGCACCAACCGCGCGGAACTATTTTACCACGGTATCACCTGGCGGAACCTATAGCTGCTCCACCCTATCCAGGTCTCAATTTTCACCAACCACCCCGATATTCCAGTAGTCAACCACAACCTGATCCGGGAACCGTTCCGTGAGCGACTGCTGTTAGTGTGACACACTTCTTCCCCTTGATTTTTGCTGATTTGATTATCTAGCTATCCGTACTTCACACTTCTTTATAACATTCACCCTCCATTGTATAATCTGTTGAAAATATGTATCTGGATATGACCTCTCGCTGCTTAGCCGCAAGAATTCCTCCCATGAATTCTAGAAGTACTTCACGGACACATCCATTTTTGTAGCATACTAGGTCTCTCGCTTCATCATGTATCACGTAACTAAAAATCCATAACTGAATTTACAATGCTTTTAATACCACTGACACAAATTATATTTAAGAACTTCTGCAATAATATATCTGATTTCACGTAGTGTCACGCGTGACAGACGCGTCTTTGGCAGCTTGTGTTCTCTGTTCTCATTGGGATTCTGCACAAGATCTTCCTGGTTTTGTAATATGCCTCCTTCTCGCACAGACTTGGAATTCAATCCCACCGTTCCGAATACCCTGTCTGCGTTTCGAGGTGTCAAGGTACCAAAGACTCGCAACACGGTTCGCGCCACACCAAACCAACTCTCCGAGTTAAACAAAGTCTTTCAAGATACCAATCGACCCACTAAAGGAGTGAGGGAATCTCTAGCAGAGCGCACTGGACTGTTCGTCTTATCTTTCCACTTTTACCCCTGTTTTTTCTCGATATGCTTCTCCTGGTTAGCTTAAGCGCATGCATAATCTTTCAGTACCACAGATTGGATCAGCAGCTGGTTTATGAGACAGAGGAAAAAGGGGAAGTCAGTTAGATACAAACCGGAATTTTCTCAGTCACAAACCATCGGACACATGCTTGGAATCACGGAGCAACCTGCACAGATGGGCCCCGGCCAGTCATCCATGATACCCGGGTTCTCTAGTGCCGCTACTACTGCAGTCAGCAACACCAAAATTTCACCGGGGAGTTCTTGGCCTACCAGTTATTATCCATCTACTTCTTCAGCTCCTTTCTTAAGTCCTAGTATTTCTACTGCGCATTCCGTCATATCTCTTCCTGGTCTTGATAGAAACTACATCCAGATTCAGACAACAATCAATAACTCCCCTCTTTGGCACGTTTTTCCATCGTCTCATACCTCCACTATCACCAGTCAACCAATTGGTTCTACTGCATCTTCGTCCAGCCTCGGAAACCCCAACAGCAGCTCCAACCCTTCTTATCAGGTTGCGCCACATGTACCTCAGAATCCACACTTTTATCAAAGCAATCCTTCCAAGTTTCTGCTTGTCAAAGAAGTTCCAAGGGAGCTAAAGTCGTTCTATGCTTCTGCAGATCAGTCTCAACCCGCTGATACGAATAAATCTGAGCGAGGTGGGCTCCTTGAATCCGTGCTAAATCCTCATCTTGGTGAAAGGTTTCTGGGTAATGCGACTCCGAGAGGATATTGGTCGTCGAATACTTCGCATACTGGAGGGCCTAGCACAGGCATCAGGGATGAGAAGAGATTCCCCTCCGGCAAGCATGAAGATGTTACACATGGAAATGTGCCACTGGGGGGGACCTTCCACAATCTTGATCATGAGTCGACTTCTGCGAAGAAACGCCCTCATGATGACGTGGTTCTGAAGACTGAGTCCGAGACCTTGGCAGCCAACACAGGGACGGATACTTTCAAATATTCAGCAAGTGAATCTAGGAATATAATTTCAACTCCTGCTAGCGAGACAGAGACAGCTGTCAGTCCTACGTGTCAAATAAAAACGGAGTCGGGCCCCGAAAGCGACACTGAAACAACTTTGGAACCTATGAGTGAGGCAGAGGCTTGGAAGAAGGCGAGGGCGCATCCTGATTTCGGAATGTTCCTCAAGATGGCGGGTGTGGATGGAGATTTTGAGCTGACTGACAACGGACTTGTGTTCAAAAGCTGATGCTCTCACCTAGTGAAACTATGCTGCTCTTCTCTACGGGACTGGGTACTGTCACGATCCCATAAAATGCCATGTGCACGTCGTCAACGCTTCTTACTCACCCAAGTATGGGAATTCTACCCCACAAAGACGTATTTGCAAATCTACCGTGATTCAAATAATGATTGGCACAAATTTTTTGATGCATGGGTTTCGGAAGTTGGAACTAAGTACGCTAGCATGTGTATTGTGTATGCTATGAACAATATCCTGTTAATTGAAACTCCCCAACAATATAACTGCGAAGCTTGCATTCCCATGTCCTCGAAACCAGAGGAGCTAAGCAATGTGCATTGGTCGTGACAAGGTTGGCGATACACTTGATTAATCACAGACATTAAGATTATCGCGGGACTGGTAGTATACGTGCATGATTGATGCGAGTATCGATGGGGTATGAAGTCGTCGGCTGACATGCTATAAGGAGACTCTATCCAGTGACTTATGAGTAATATGGCAATTAATCTTTACGTCTCTCCATTCAGGGTATAATTGACCCAGCCTCCTGTCGAACCGCCGTTCAACCATATCCATGAGTGTTCGGGATGAATTCGGACATCCTTGGGGACGAGAAAACTTCATGAAGGAATATCTACGGTAAAAAGATAATCTAAGATCAGTTAATATCATGCGTGGGTTCCTAAATACGAACTTGGGTAGGTCAGATCCATCACAAACGAGAATACAATCATACACCTCCAGTGGAATACCGTGGAGGAAGGAATCTTGGACAGATGCTACAGGGTAGTACGAAACAGGATATTCGAGGAGGTAGCCCGCGAATGCGATCATCTGAGAGGAGGAGAATGATGATATACCAGTATGGAAAGTTGACGACTGATCCACCCAGTCGTTGATAATAATTTCACAGACAGCGTGTATTTCCATGGGAGTATCTGGGACCTACGAGGGGATTATATTAGCGACAAGAAGATTGAAACAATATATGTCATATTATACATTTTGAGGATCCGGAGCCAGGTAGATAAAGGATGTCCATGGTGTTACACTTCGTGCCTCCTCGTGTCGATCGCGAAGTAATGAGATGTTCACGCAAAATAGCTGTTCCAAGTCGGTGTGGAAGACGAGCAAAACATCCTTGAAGACGCAGTCTTCCTAGACAACCGGCCTGGCTTCATGATAAATTCGTGCTTGAAGAGTGCCTCACATACCGCTCGCAGGGAGGCACCAAAATCACGCGCAGTCGTTTCAGAAAGAGAGAACAAGTCCAGGAGATATCCTGTCCTTACATTGGCACCATTATTACGAGAAATGTTTTTAAAGCGTTCTGGATGCAATACCTAAATCCAAGGGCGACCAGAGCAATATCGATACAAAATTTTCGGAAATTGTGGGAAGAAATATGAGGTAGTGAAGGCGTGTTCTTCACCGCACTGTGAACCAGAGACCTCACACGAGCATGAGACATACAGCAAAGTGCACACAATTCGATCTCCGATTTTGGCGCGCTGCAACCACCTTTGGGTTTTGGGATTCTGGCCATGTCGAGCGACCCTCAGATTATCAAACGCGTCCGTTCGCGCGCTTCAAGAATTCGCGATGCATCTCCGCCACCTATCGATCCAGTCGACGAATCTCTCTCCACAACACCAGATACATTGGCCACAAAGCTCAAAAACAAGCAAAAGCGTGCCAAACCCAAATCCAGGCTCAGCTTTGGCACAGATGATCAGGTATTAGTACGTTGCTCACAGCTTGGTCTGTACTAATTTGTGATGTGGCATGCTTTCTGGGAGAGAAGTCGTCTGACGGCGAGGTGTTCAAGGTTAAGAAGTCCAATCTCAGCCGAAGGATAATATTAGGTTCAGCTCCTTCATCACCTGGGTGTGTGAATCTTATTCTTGCTTCTTGGGAACATGCTAAGCGAAGGACGATAATCTAGGCTTTCTATACCATCGAATCTCGACCAAGCTTCTATTTCGACAGGCCCCAGCTACACTAAAGACTATCTAAAAGAACTTAAAGCAAACACACCCTCAACACCTGCAGTACGCCCCCCTATTCCTCAGGCCGACTCAGACGCATCCTTCGACGCATCCTTCGACATTGGAGGTGCCGTGGTAGAGAATGCGGATGATTTGGGCGGTCAGAGAGCTCGTGCATCTATATTTTGCTTTTGTTTACCTGCGTCATGATCTAGACACCACAATACCCTCTGCCTCAGCTATATCTGCAGCCAAAGAAAAGCGTGGAAGACTTCGTGGTGTGGAAGGTGATGAGGATTTCATTTCACTCTCTGTTTCGAAACATGGGGATGTACCGAAAGGGCCCCACCCAGAAAGCCGATTAATGCGGGAGGAAGATGAACTTGGAGAGGGTGAAGAAGGTATACTCAGCATTACGAACGTTCTGATCGGATTATTTATGTTGTGGTGTAGATATGGCAGAATATACAGGTGCGCAGGAGAGGATTGCATTAGGAAAGAAAGCTAGGAAAGCCCAGGAATGGAAAAGGCGAATGGGGATGGTTGAGATGATCGAGGACGCGTGAGTACCGTTCTTACAACTATTCCATCTGCTCAAGGTCTTTTGTAGAGAGGAAGTAGATGAGGAGACTATAGAATGGGAGAATGCACAGCTTAGGAGAGCTGGGCCTGTGGACGGTGATAGAGATAAGAACTCCAAGCTAGTTAGTCTTTTGGCAGAAGTTTTCCGCTTTCGTCTTACTCTTTCAACTAGCCCAAACCAACATATACACCCGCTCCAAGTCAGTACATACTCGTCATATTTTGCAAGCGTATGGCAACTAACAATGATTTACCAGTACCTTTGGTCACACCTATTCCAACCCTTTCTTCCGCTGTCGGACGTCTGACAGGTTCACTTACCGCGCTTACGGGCTCTCACGCCACACATTCCGCAACATTGTCCGCGCTAGCAGAAGAAAAAGTGGCCGTAGAGTTAAAGCAAACAGAAATGCGACAAATGATCGAGACGGCGGAACGCAAGCGTGGTTGGTTTACTGCCTTCAGAGAATGGGTAGAAAGCGTAGCAAATCTTTTAGACGAGAAGGTGAGGCCTGCTACACTTTCGCAGGTCCTTAAATTGAGGCCATCTCTGTTTTAGTACCCTTCTCTAGAAAAGCTTGAAGATGAACATATATCTCTTTTGACCGAGCGTTACGAGATGATATCCAAGCGGAGACGACTTGACGACGAAGATGACATCGCACTCTTTCTCGGCGTTGAAACCGTATCGCGTCCAGATCTCGTTGAAGAGACAGATGAACTAGGTCGAATTGGACCATCACAACGGAACTTGATACCCGCTCTGCGCGCTTCGCGCCGCTCAGCGCGTTCTAATCGTCGTCTCTTACGTCGGGCACGGAATCAGGCGGCTCAAGAAGAAGAAGAAGAAGAAGAAGAAGAAGGCTATTCGACTGATGGTTCTCTTGCTACTGCGGACGTTGACGATTTCCGCACGGCCATGACTAAACTGGACCAACAGAGAAGGGATGTTCTGTCGGATGTGCGGGCCGACGACTTTCGGGACCCCCAAGTAGGACTTGTGAAATGGTTTGGTGAGTGGAGACAAATGTATGAGGAAAGTTATGTGGGAGCATGGGGTGGCCTTGGTCTCGTTGCTGCATGGGAGTTTTGGTGTCGGTTAGAAGTATTAGGGTGGGATCCAATCGAGGTAACACGATGTCATAACTGGTGACGTACAATATTAATTCTTTGGCGTTGGGGGAAATTTCTAGGACTCGTCGATAAGCCTGGACTCCTTTGACTGGTCGGTGGCGCTGCACGAGTATTCGCGACCTCGAACCGGCACCAGTATGATTGACCAAGATGATGAGCCAGAGATCGGTCCTGGGGGTGATATGGTGTCTTCCATGATCTCACAAACAATCATTCCTCGACTATCCAAAATGATTGAGGGAGGTGTATTTGATCCATATTCAGCACGCCACACTCGACGTATGATCGACGTCGCAGAGCAAGTAGAGGCATCTGTAGAAGAGGGTGGTGTGCGATTCCAAGTATGCAATTCACCTAACGATGTAACATTTTATGCCTGACTCAACATCGTATCTTAGTCTTTATTACAATCAGTGTGTATGGTCTTCCGTGAGGCCGTGATATCGACACACTCATTACTTGCGCCGTCATTGCATCCCTCCAACCGGGGACCGCCTTTCGATCCACGATCTCTACCCGCACGTCGTCGCTTCCTCATCCGTCGCCTCAAACTCCTCATTAATATCCTTATATGGAGAAAGTACACTGGTGAACGATTTGGTATCGGTGAGGTTGCAACACTGTTGGTACGTAGTTGTGTTCTACCTGTCGCCGAAAGAGGGTGGGAAGTTGGAGGAGAGGAGATGCTGAGAAGAGTGAGTTCTGGTCGCCACCTCTTCTCCTTCGTCTTAATCACTGCTTTATTAAGGCTGTGGAAAAGATGCCACTAGAATTAGTTCCTGTCGAGGTAACAAAGCGGATCGCTTAGAATTTTGGTTTTGTTTTGGTACTTCAGAGCTTGTAATCGTAAGGTTGACCACACATATAAGCCTTTTTAATATTGTTATTCTTCGCTAATTGTGTGAAGGCGTGAATACTTCCGAGGCTTGGAGCGATCAAATTGGATTATCCCATAAATAAGTTACACTCGTCAGAACAACAGGTGAGCTCCATTGATGCGTCACCGCTGGCCATTATCGTTACTAGCACAGAGTTACTTTGGTTCTTCTGAAGGTATAATGACACTTCCAGAGGCACTGTGAGCACCTTGAGTTTGATTAACCACAGACAATCCAGCAACGCTTCAACTCATGATCATATGTACACATGTTGTAGTTTTTGAACTGTATGCTATGTTTCACATGCTTCTTATTTTTTTGGCTTGTGCTTCCGAATCCTAAACATGTTGCAGTTCTCCGGGTTGGGGAACTCAGCTGAATATTGCTATTGCTAACACTGTTCTCGCGCCTGAATAAAAATGGAATGAAATTCATGTACATGGCAGACACTGGATTTTACGCTGTCTACCGCTTGGTGTCATCATGGGAGGAACTTCGCTTTAATATATATATTACATAATCAGAGTGCATCAGTGGCTGACGACCAATTATATAGTTACTCATTCTCAGCATGGGTGGTAAGGCTTTCCTTGAAAAAATTCAAGGAGCGACATTCCCTAGGATGGACCATGCAACCTACACATCACTAAAAGCCCAACATTTCGAACAGTTGAGCCGAAAATTTCACCTCGTTGGTGTTCCACGCGAAGCCCCAGAGAAAACGTCTCACGGCGACATTGATTATATCGTATGCTCTCCCGTAGAAAAGTCAATAAACTCAGGAAATATAAAAAATGCCCTCGGCGCGTCCTACTCTGTACATGGTCAAACTCTCAACTTCGCCATCCCGTTGCATCATGACGGCAACGATGCGTTGACATTCTACCAGGTAGACATTCATCAATGCAGCGACGAGGACGAGTGGGAACGCACAATGTTTTTTCACAGCTATGGGGACCTGGGAATGATGATGGGGTGGGTAGCTAGAGCCAACGGCTTGTCACTAGGCTTGCATGGTCTGAAGGTGCACATTCCAATACCCTTTCTTAGAAGTTAACATAATATGATTTCTAGGTTCCTCATACACCACAGTATAACATGCCCCCTTTCATATTGTCCATGGATATCCCTCGCATTCTTGAATTCTTCGGCCTTGATCTTGCGGCTTGGGAAGCCGGATTTCCCAAGTTAGAAAGTACATTCATATGGATCGCATCTTCACCCTTCTTCAAAACTTCCGTCTTCCACGAAGCGCAGCGTCGTGAGCATCGCACGGAGGACCGAGAAATGTATCAGAAATTTCTAGGGTGGGTCAGAGAACATAGGGAGAACGTGCGACAAGAAAATGGTCATCGGTCAGCCCCACAACCAGAAAAGACTGTTGAGGAAGCCATGGCCTTTTTCCAAAAAAAGGAGGAGTACGAGAGTCTTATGGAGGAGAAACGGAAAAAACAGGGAATTAAAGACAAGTTCAATGGACGTTTGGTAATGGAATGGACAGGGATGCACGGAAAGTCTGTGCAAGCGGTAATGAATGAGGTGCGGAAGAACTTCGACGAGGAAATGATACATCACTTGACGAGCAAAGAAATCAAGAAAATCGTGCTTGAAGCTCATGAAAGAATGAAATCTACAGAAATGTAAAAAATAAAAATAAAAACCCGTTTCATACACCGCCTATGTGACATATGGCCGCCCTGGAACATGTGTCAAGAATCAGACTTGATTCAACTCAGCCAACCTAACGTGTGCAACGCGCGTTCGCTGTGTAATAAACAATGTATCGAGATATTTTCGAGATGTCCCCCTGCAAGGAACTTGAAATCCAACTAAATATGCTACTGGTGCATTACTTGGGTAAAGGATCCTGCACTGTTGCTGTAGCAGATGAAACGATCTTGACTCTTTTCAGATCTTTGAATGGCTTCACCTTCGCCTTCACACTCTTGACCTTCGTTTCCTTTGTCACCACCTTCATCAAGACAGCCTTATTAATCTTCTTGCTTCTGCTCCTGTTCTTAGACCCAAGCTTGTTCTTCTCCTTTGCAGCTCTCCGGCCTTCTGTTCGGACCTGCTTAGCAGCCCGCATATCGCGCGGCACAGTTGTGCGGAGCTGCTTAATGTGCGTAGGGATATAGGTCACAGGTCCAGTCAGCCATGAGGCGCTGGGCGGTTGGATGTCAGTAAGAAGAGAGGAGAGAGCGGTAAGTGAAGGAGCCGCAGACTAAATACTTCGGATGTGAGTAAGTCAGGTAAGAAAACGCGATGCACCCACGTCAAGGGCTAGAACGGAGACGCGTCGTAGGCCGACGGTCTCAGCAAGAGTACTCTCAGCCTGCTTTGGAAGAGTGATGAGATGTATGGGGGGAGACTTGACACCGGGAATAGGAGTATTGCACGAAGCAACTAGTTCAGGAAGGTGAGCAACTAAGAGAGGTGGATCGACGTCGGCACGACAGACAAAAACATATGCTAGAAAAGCACGTTCTGGTTTAGGGTTGGGAGCATATGAAGAGGACCCAGCGGAATCAGGAGCAGAAGCATGTATAGAAATGTGGAGACGACGGGAATGGGCCTGCGATTCGAGACGTCTTGTCACCTCATTTATGCCGATGGTGAGATGCGAAACAATTGGCGGAGCTGGGGGTAGTTCGATGTTAGGCTCTGCAACTGCTTCCACCACAGAATTTCCTTGTTCAACCGTGTCCTGTGGTGTGGTACTAACGTCGTTGCTATTAACGGCGATGGCCTCGCCCATATCGTTGACTTTGCGCCTTTTTGCTCCACAGACCTTCTGTTTCTTGACTTTCGCACGCTTACGCTTTCCAGCTGCAGCTCTCCGTTCCAAGTTATATACTCCCACACCAGCTAGAATGGTGACAAGGGAGGTAAGAGTCGCCTGTTGGACATAATAAGGAATATATGGCCTATCGTAGTATGATGATCAATGGAACAGACCATAAACAGGCTTTTCAGACATACCAGTTTATTTTGAAAGGGTTGTCAAGAACACTCTTGAAAGCTACTTTCCGGTCCCCTGTGGTTGCTCGTTGGTTGGTGTTGCTCACACGGGTCGTCATAGACGTGTGACGAGGCACTGTCACGCTTCACAAGTACGACGATGAGCGAACCTCCGCATGATCCAGCAGACGACGCTGAGAGGGTTAGTCTCATAACCACATATCACTGGTGATACCATTATGCTCAAAATATTTTAGATCCGGCTAAAACGCCTCGCAAAACATTCACAAACGGCAACTCAAAATTTGCCACAACCATCCGCATCGACTTCTTCAACACCACCACCTCCAAAGCCTATTCCCAAACCCTCACCAAAGCGGTATGTGGAGCCTACTCCGCCTCCTCCAAAAAGAAAAGCAACGACGTCACAAGAACGCTTGGATATTGACCCATGGGAGGACAACATGCTGAGTAGCGTGTTGAAAGTCACACTCGACGTGCGTTGCTTTGCACCCCTGAGCAGCAGGAAAGACTGACTTTTCTGCAGAGGAGCAAGGCTGAAGAGACAGGGTTTGATCTGGTGTGGTTGAAAGGGTTGCAGCTGGAGTTAGAGGCTGAAGACCCTAGTGCGTATACCTCGATCGTCATATCATATTATAGGTTTCATGATTAGCTGCAGACATCCCTAACCCACTTCGACTCCACACTGACCTTGCAGACAGTCTACTGATCGCCCGTCTTCATCTCGAACCGGACGCTATGTCGTGCGCCTGCCTTGATTTCTATGATCGTCTATAAGCTAATCTGATTTAGTGATGACCTTGACTATCTTCCCGTTCTTGCATCTCTTCCTCAACAACAGACTGTGCTTGAGTATCTTATTGGGTGCTGGAAGCGTCTAAACGTCACACAATCGAATCTGGTCAAGAAGGTTAGCTTTGTGCATCTCTTTTGACGCTAATACTCATACTGTCCCTAGGGATATGTACAGTCTGACGTAGATATTGCCCTTTCCCGTCTCAAGAAACTTCGCGAAGTGATAAGTTGTTATCTTGGTCTTAGTCTACAAGATCAGGAGATTTTTCCGCAACCATCAGGGTGCTGTCTCTATATTTTCAAAATCATCTTTTGACTCATGCATCCTTCAGAAAGGTACATGGTGCATCAGAACTTCTACCGGGTTTCCTCTCACTTGCATCCCACTTCTCGCCTCTCTCTGTTCCATCTTCCTCCTCGCAAGTTCTCATGCCTACAGAGCTGGTCGATCTGTTCACAGATATATCCTCACGGTTCGTCGATGATGACCTCGCAGAGACTGTTGGTCCAATCTTTCGGCTTCTGTGTTTCCATCCATCTCTTCAGCTTCCAGAGGGTCTAGGGGGCGCGGATTCTTCTTGGCGTTCAGTCATTGTAGCCATTGAATCTCTTGTCGGTATCAAAGGTGTCGCATCCGCCATCACCCGTCTTGTTGAATGGTGTCCCTTGATAGCCGGCCCTGCGCAGTTTGAGCACAGCAGTCTGATGGGATTGCTTCTGAGGCTTGGTGTGTTCAACCGGGAGTGGGTGAGCCAAATGTTTATTGTTTTGCACGAATATGATCTGACAAACTCGTGACCAAGCCACAAGTCGCCCAGACGTATTTTTCCGATCCACTCAAGCGAACGCGGCAAGACGTCGACTCCTCAAATGCCAGTCTACGTGGAACATTACACACTCTCCAGACTTCGCTTTTCCAGATCTTTAATGCCATTGTACGCGCATCGCCAAAGTCACGTGAAGATGTTTTAGCATATTTTGCCAGAGCGGTAAACCTTAACGTGAAGCGTGGCGGAATGCAGGTGATGCTTTACGATTAATCATATTGTATGGAGGACTCAAGTATGATCTAGGTCGACTTTTCTACAGTTGCTTCTGATGCGTTCATGATCAATCTGCATATCGTTTTGCTACGACTCGCAGAGCCATTTATGGACGCTAAGTACACCAAGGTAACCTTACCTACTGCAAAACTTGTGATTAATCATCAATCTAATACACATTTAGATGGACAGAGTTGACCCCGAATACTACCGCCGGTCACAGCGGCTGGTCGTGAGTGAAGAGACACGGCTCAAGGCTACCAGTGACGAAGCCGCAAAATGGGTCGCCAGTGCTGCGGAGATATACTGTTAGGCGGTCCACATTTTCAGATAGTACTCCTACTGACTATCTTGGAACAGCCGAGGCATATGTCCCTAACTTTATTTCAGAAGTGTTCTATCTTACAGCCGCGCTAAATCATTATGGGCCTATACGCACGATACAGGAACATGATTCACTTGGCAAGGAGTTAGACCACATGCAGCGGCATCTAGATGCTATCAATGCGGATACGACGTGGCAAGGAGTACGGCTAGTCTCTGTTACATTCATGAAGTACTCACAAGCGTGACAGACACCTGCACAAGCACGGATCGATGCCCAAACTCAGGCTGTCAAGGTCTGTTGTTTGATTCGTACGTTTGTGCTTTCCACCTGAATAACTTACAGAACGAGATGGCCAAAGTACACCAGTCGATTTTCGCATATCAAGCTCAGCTTACGGATCCTGAATACATGTACCGTAATATTGGATTCACCAACTTCATGTCGATATGGTTGATTCGTCTCGTTGATCCGCTCAAGAGGCATCCAGATCCTTGTGTCCAGTGGGTTTATTTGTTGACCTTCTCTCCATAAAGGTGACGTGATCCCCTTCGGCTTTACAGGCTCCCGCTTCCCCAGGAAATACCGACAGCATTCAAGATGTTACCAGAGTATTTTGTTGAAGACATTGTGGACTACTACCTGTTTCTCGTGATGTAATTGTCCTCGTTCATGGCCAGGACGGTCAGCTGAATTTTGCTATATAGGCATCAACCTCAAAGCCTAGAATTATCTGGCAAGACGGAACTGGTGGACTTCGCCCTCACATTTCTATCGTCAACTTGGTATATCACTAATCCGTATCTCAAGTCAAAGCTCGTGCAGGTCTTATTGTTTCTTGTCCAAAGCACCTTCAAACCCTGACAGTGGATACCTAGATTCTCTTTTACGGGACAATTGCGTACGGTCGTGAATCCCTTGGGTTGCTGGGCGGCGTACTCAACTCGCACCCTCTTGCATTAAAACATCTAATGTCATGTCTAACGTCATTTTATATTGGTGATTTTGGTTTTCTACATGTCGCTGTGTAATTCATTTATTCAAATTCTTCAGAGGTTGAATCAACCGGAACTCACACCCAGTTCTATGATAAATTCGGTATGTTTGAATTTATGTCTCAGGGTATGTATGAGATGCTAATGAAATAGTGCAGACACTCGGTTTGTTGTCTCTTTTAAGCGTCTTGCCTCCTTACTTAGCTTCAAACAGACGGCATATCGCTCATATATGGAAAACTGTATGGACAAATCCCATTCATCGAGAAGCTCTTAGTTCACAAGCAAAGTATGATTGACACTTGTTCTTTTATTATCCGCTCCCTTATCCTTCTTTTACAGTGATCTCGACAAGTTTGTTCGATTTGTCAATTTGATGATGAACGACGTGACATATTTACTGGATGAATCGTTGTCCAAACTCGCAGAAATCTATGGTATTCAAGTGGAAATGGAAGATCGCGAGACTTGGGCGGCGATGCCCCAGGCACAGCGACGAGATCGAGAACGGCTTTTACACCAGCTAGAAGGTTCTGCCACGACATATACCGCTCTTGGGAAGTCAACTGTTGGGCTTCTCAAAGAGTTTACTGCCGAGACCAAACAACCTTTCATGACACCCGAAATTGTCGATCGACTTGCAGCAATGCTTACCTATAATCTGGACGCGCTGGTCGGCCCTAAGTGCCAGGACCTAAAAGTGAAAAACCCGGAAAAATACAGGTTTAACCCGCGCGAGCTTTTGAGCGATATATTACAGGTATTCCTAAACTTAAGCGACCAGGGCGAGTTCGTCAGAGCAATTGCTGGAGAAGGAAGGAGTTACAGGAAGGAGCTGTTCGAACGTGCAGCAGGTATTGCAAAGAAACGGGCGCTTAAGACTGCCGGAGAAATCGAACAACTGAGGCTGTTTGTCGTTAAGGTAGAGGAGATGAAAGCTACTATGGACGCAGAAGATGATCTTGGCGATATCCCTGATGAATTCTTAGGTAAGTCGTCTTCCCTGATTGAGTTATACATGGATATGAGAGAAGAGCTAAACCCTTCACCCAGATCCTCTTATGTACACACTCATGCGCGATCCGGTTACTCTTCCATCATCCAAGGCCGTCGTCGATCGATCGACAATAAAGGCACATCTTCTTTCGGATGCAAGTGACCCATTCAACCGAATGCCACTGATATTGGAAGATGTGGTCACAAGTTGGTTTGATATCATACTTGGTTGCAACCTCTAACCTTATTTCTTATGTTAGACTTTGAAGTTAAGGCGAAGATTGACGCATTTTTAGCTGAAAGGCGGAGCAAGGGTAATGCTGGTGCTTTGGGCATAGCTGCAGAGGACATTATGCAGGTTGACCAAGATGTCCAAGGTTCAATTTGAGACGAGTAATTTCTGAGTTGAAGGTTATCGCGCTGTTGTTTCCTTTTGACCACTGGGGTGTATGATTTCATTGGAAGCCTAGATTAACATATTTTTGACTAGTCATTACTAGCCTGTGTGAAGCGTGGCAAGCAACTTGGCCGAGGGGTGAGGGTCTGTATCAATTGGTGGGTGGGCACGTGCATGATGGCCTTCTCGAAGCATCTGGTGTAATGGACCTCCCTTATTCTCACCCTAGCCTTTGAAAGAATGCCCTGTGACCCAATTAAGCTTGTATGATATGGAAACGGACGGAACCGAGATCAAGAAAACTAACACTTGGGGTTACTAAAATCGCAGGAAATGGGAAGAGATGGCACATGATGATGTTTTTAATCAATCTCGCGACTTCTATCAGAGCGCCACAAACGAAGCTATCCGGCTGGGTCACCAGCCTTGGTGGAGAGAGAAGCGACTCCATTGCAGAAGCCACATGTGCGAAACTTTTGGAGAGTCTGGCAGTAGGAATTCCTACATGCCTTAGCCTTCCTTCCGACTCGGTGAGGATGACCTTGGCGATGTGATTGCTCTAATGATAAAAGGGGAGTCCTGTTGAGTCCGAGTTACTGTGTTTCAACCTTTGAGACGCTTTTTTTTAAAGACGACCACTTGCTACTTTCCTTTCCTCTGATGCCTGTTAACCTTACTCCAAGCAACGGCGACACGCGCAAATTTAAGGTAGCCACGATACAGGCTGAGCCGTAAGTCTTGGTCGACTGGGATGTTGCTCCTTGGTCGCCTTTTCATTCAACTTCCACCACCCATTTTTTTATCCAAATTTTCCATTTAGCGTCTGGCTCGACCTTCGCGGCGGCGTTGACAAGACGATACGATTGATAAAAGAAGCAGCTGATGAAGGAGCCAAAATAATCGGGTTCCCAGAAGTGTTCATCCCTGGTGCGATACCCTTCGCGTCTCACTCTCCTCGTGTAGGACTCGAGCCTGATGCCGTGCACTCGACGAGTCCAGGATATCCCTGGACACCTTGGGCCAACTCTTTCCTTGCATCGAGCGACGTTCTCGCCAAGTATCAAGCGAATTCGATGGGGTTGCACTCTCCCGAAATGGCTGAGATTCAGGCTGCTGCAAAGGCAACTAGCTCATGGGTTGTGCTAGGCTTTTCCGAAAGGGATGGGGGATCCCTTTACATTGTATGTTACAGATAATCATGCTTTCCTGGTTCAAACGCTTTCCTTCACGATTATACCAGTCACAAGTGATCATTTCTGCCGCTGGTGAAATAGTCAACCACCGCCGCAAGATCAAGCCTACTCACTACGAGAAGACTATATTTGGAGACGGAAGCGGCATGTGATATGCATTTTCATTGCGTCCAAAAAACGCTGATAAATTTTTTGTGCCAGCACAATCCATACACAATGTCGTTCAGACTCCGTACGGCCGGCTCGGTGCTCTTAACTGTTGGGAGCACATTCAGGCATGTTGCGCCTACTAGACCCGCTATAGAGCTAAAGCGTTACTCTGTAGCCCGCACTGAAAGCGCACTTCTACTCACAGCTTCCTCAGCTCTTTGTTGGAGGTTGGTGGCCCGCGTTTCCACCAGGCACAGGCAATTGTCCCTTCATCGTGACGGGAGAAGCGTCAGCAAGGATGACGCAAATGGTCTCTATGGAGGGCGGCTGTTTCGGGCTGACAGCATGCCAGGTCGTGAGTGAGCAAGGCTCACACATTATGAAAATGGCAGGATTTCCATGGTTCAAGTTTCCTGGTGGCGGGTTCTCCGTGGTACGTAACCTGCCCTGTGCTGCGGCAGTTGACAGATTGCGGCTGCCTAGATTTATGGTCCGGATGGGTCAGAACTCACGGAACGCATTGACCCAGGCGTCGAGAAGGTTGTCGTAGCAGAAATTTCGCTTGATCAGATCGACAGGGTCAAGCTGGTTGCAGATACCATGGGAAACTAGTACGTCGAAACACACGGGGGGTACTGTCCATTTGTCTTGGTCACTGAAACTTGTTTGGCCATTTAGTTCCCGTCACGATCTTCTGCACGTCGAAGCGCATGGTAAGAACTGGCGTGCTGCTACTTATCAGGACGAGGAAGAGAAAGACGAGAAAGAGAAGTGGATTGGGGACATCAAGAATGCTCCCTGAACGCTGAGCACCGGTTCTTTGTGATCGGTCCCAAGGTCTGATGAGAAAGTAACAAGGAGTCCGAGCTGTAACTGTAATAACTACCTATGCCACTGTTGTTTGTATTGTAACGATGATCATGACAGCATTAATGGGCTGCGCTCCGCAAGCATCAAGGGAACCCTAGATATGTCATTAGCGGTCAGGTGCCAGTAGAGCATGAAGGGCCCTGGTCCGCAGGCTTGAAAGTTGAACAGCCGACTGTTGCGTGAGATCGCGGAGCCAAATCACATTCAGAAGTTTCCAACAGCAGTAAGTTTCGACAGTTACCACCACCAGTCGTGGATCATGTCCCATCTACCCATCAAAGTTGCGCGAGTGATTTTGGGTTGCTCGTCTTCGTTTTCTACCTCAGCAGTCCATCAACTTCCCAAATTAAAGTCACATTCTGGGACAAAAAAACGCTGGACATCGCTTCCAAATGGGCTTTTTAAAAGGGTTCGTGTCTGATTTCTTCTGTTCGCCTTTAGCTGATGATCCTGTAAGGGGAAGGCTGGCCACAAACATCTGAATGCTACTAAGGCTCCTGGACGAATCAATCGCCTCGGGGTGACCGCTTACTCACATGGTTTTCAATCAAGTACACTACGGAAGCTTTTACCGTACGGATAGCGTGAATACTCGACTTGCCTTTGTGGGTGTCTGGCACACTAATCGGTATGTGCTGACTACTCCGACTATTAAATAACACTGATCTCG
Source organism: Gomphus bonarii (assembly GCA_003316585.1). Lineage (NCBI taxonomy): Eukaryota > Fungi > Basidiomycota > Agaricomycetes > Gomphales > Gomphaceae > Gomphus > Gomphus bonarii. Next base: position 21,138 of record QFEC01013850.1, on the reverse strand, counting down.
ATGCCATTTTTAGCCATCTGATTGATGTGTTCTCCTGGATTGAAGGGAAGGACCTATGGGGAGTCACCGTCTCATATGACTTAGTTACCATTTGATAGGCACAAATGCAAGATTTAAATGCAGGCTTAGCCCTGCAAACAAGCTGGTCTCACATATCAGTACGTACAGCTGGCAGCAGTACCTAATCAAAGAATATTGTGTCATTCGTCGAGCAGAATCCCATTGGTCTCTGACGATTGAATAGAGCCCTAGCCGGCGTTAATCTTGGATTGCTGATCGGGACGAAGAAGACCCGTCTTCGCTCGGCTGATGCTAAGCGAGACAAATAAGATTTCTGTATGGAGCTGAGTGCATCTCATTTCAACCGTACCTGGACACCAAATGCATAGCCTTCGGTATGGATCCTCACCGTGGCGTCAACCCTGGCGTCTATGCCTTCTGTCCTTAAGCTTCATTCTCCGAGTAGTTCTACTTAGTCCTGCAAAGCAAAGGCAGCCGTATTCACGAATATAACGTTGGGTCTTCCGGCCGTTCTTTGCTCCCCAGCGCTGCTTTGCTGGAACCCCAATGTCAACGACCACCCCTTTCTATGATCCAGCCCGTGTTCAGGTCCTAGTTTATTTCCACTATGTAACCGGTGCGTTTCAGTTTAGCTAGAATTCCGAAGGTTACTTTTGAACTCTTTACTGTCGTAGTATCAGTATATGTTGCCTTGCTTTTGGAACACTTGGCCTCATTGCCTCAGGTGCGCAGTAATTCCTCACATTAACCACCAACCATGAACCTTTAGAGCAGGAGGTCGAGCACATGTGGAAGGCTCCCTTAAATTTCGCGCGGATATGCTTTCTCTTCTATCGATATGCCACAGTCCTCGGTCTTTCCCTTTTGATGTATTGTAAGCGCCAAGATCTACACTATTCGGAGCTGACCTCGTCCAGTGCTGGCCGGTTTGTCTGGTTTTTTGAGTGAGGAAGTGAGTTTGTCAAAAAAATACTGTCCGTGTTGCATGCGATGCATGACCAATTATTTTCAGTTGTTTGTTTGTTCCCCTTCCTGCCTTCTAGATATCAAATAACATGGCAATCATCTTCAAGCTGCAAACATGCCTTGGCCATTTTGGCCGCCCTGTCCGTCACAACGATGGGAATTGCGGATGTTCTCGTTACGCTCCGGGTAGCTGTCCTCTGGGGCCGCCAGCGCTTCATATTAATTATATCCCTCATCTCGTTCCTCGTCACATTTTCTACAACTGTCGTATGTATCGCAATCGTTACTAAACGGCTCAATTGTTCGTCGTGTTTTTCTTCTTATCCATATCTCCCTTATCTTACTGGATGCCGGCAGCCCACTTGGTCCCCGGGACCAATCTTAACGATTGTCATTTCCCTAGCAGACCTGACGAGATTTTTGGAGTATGGATCCCAGGAGTGAGCAGTCGCTACTTTTACAGTCACACCTAGCTACCTTTGGGTGTGGCTGAATTTTTGCTACAGATGGTATTTGACTCTCTGATGTTGTTGTTGACTACCTGCAACGCATGTGCGCGTCCACGTACCAAAGATACTCCCTTCATTACAGCATTATATCAGGATGGCGTTGCCGTATTTCTGGTCCGTATTATAGGAAATTTGACAGTCACCTTAGAACACTAACGTGCATCCAGATTCTAGCTGGTTTGTAAAGCATCAGCATGACTAGGATATCGTTAAACTTTTTTCCATCCAGGTCTCCGGGCCATCAACTTGTTCATGTCGATCTTTTCTCAAATCTTTCTCATGGGAATCTGGTGGGTAAACAGTATAACATGTAATTACACATATGATGCTCAATACATCACCGTTAGCATTGTTTGGCCACTTTCAGCCATTACGCTCAGCCGCTTCATATTCAATCTCCACCAACTTGAGAAAGCACAAGTTTCCGCCTCGGAGAGTTCCCGTATGGAGTTTGAAGATGCATATACTGACTCAAAATCAAGCAATATGGATGTACCATAGATACAGCCAAAAGTTCATGATGTCACCTCAGAGGTAGGAATTTGGTTTCCGTGGCACGACCATCAATGACACTTCAATTGCAATAGAGAGTGAGGATTGTATCGGAAATACCGTACTCTTAATACAATGCAATATCGCAGCTCTGGACTGTGATATTTTAAAATCCATGTGTCTTTGAATGCTTACCCTGAGAAACGATAAATTATCAATCGTGGTATTATCCTAGTGTAGTAATGTAAATGTGATATCCCAGACTGTCCCTTGCATCGCTTCAGATGTCCGGGGTTCTAAGTTTCCCCAATTGAAAACACTCAAGTTCGGTGCTAGAAGCAACCCAAAGTGTGTCAGTGCTACCATCCGACGTGACCTGCATCGCACACGGGGGCAAAAGAAACTCTCTCGTAAGAAGTCCACTCCAATTTGGTTCGAGGGAGGTAGGTTGAAGCCTTTGTCCAGTCCGCAGAGACCACGCACGAATCAGTTTATCGTCACCTGCCGCAAACAGAAACTCTTCCGAGGCATCGACAGCGAGTCCCTTGAAGTGAATTAATATCAGGGCGAGTTGCGATTTGCAATTGTGCAGATAGATTACCAAGCGAGAACAAGTATTCACGTGTCCTTCGAATGATTGGACCGGCAGAACAGCCATGAAATTGATGGTGGACCGTCGAAGGAACCGAACATCAAAAATCTTGAGCTGTTCAAGTTTACGATTTAGCAATCCATGTCCAATGCCGCATTTCACCACCAACGACTGACTGAGTTGTCTGTTGCGGCAACGAGCAGCTGGTATTCGCGGATTCGTCGCAAATGTGTCACCGACGCCTGCTTGGACCAACTACCTAGCACATTCTGGTCTTGACATGTCCGCACATCAAAGAGTCGTACGACACCGTTTCGTGCACCTGTCCATATATCGTACTGGGTAAAGTAAACATCCGACATGGAAGATAGATCCAAACGATTCATGTACATTGTCACGGTGCAGTGCAAACACATCACCAAAGGTCATTAACGAGCGCGTAATACGGGGGTGATCTAGGTCGAAAATATGGATGGCCTTGTTTAACATTCCTACATTGAATTTCAATGTCAGTTTTAACCGAGGGTACGAGTATACTGACCAATTGTGAGGGAACGGTCTAGAATCTGGGAATCTCGAACATCGTGTAGCTATGACATCGTGTCAGAAAGTCGTGTGATGAGCAGGTCGCAGACGAACATATGAAGGTCTTAATATGCATGCTCTGAGAAAATCGGAGAGTGCATTTTTTCAGTCGTGCAGATGATAGTGATTATGCAGGAGGAAAGACATCGCTATATAAGTAGGATGGGGGTGAATTGACAGAGAACGCACTCTTGGGAAGAGACACTGCGTATTAGGATCCTAGGTGCAGGCCCAAAGGATGTGTAACTGATGCATATGTACATTAGTAGCTTTCTTTACTGACATGCGTACGGTACTTACACCACCACATCACCAGACGCTTGTATTGAAGTAATCTAAAGTATACTCGAATGGTTACTTGATGTTGTGTTCAAGTATAGATAATGAAAAATAATTAGGACCAACCTCTGAGAAGAGATGATGTTCTGCAAAGACAGAATCACTGGTGTTTGCATAACAGAAACCCGATCGGTCTCCGAGAGAGATCGTTCTTGGCGTCTCCCCCTGTTCCTGCGCTTGGGAAATCTTTAACACATAAACAATGTAGGTTATTTCATTCTCGTATGGCGAATACTTACACATATGGAGGTAATGGGTGCATCGTATACGATTGGCACGTGTATACGTAAGCTAGACGATGTGGACGCTATTTGCTGCAACATTACAGAGCTGGGAGCACATCGAGACAGCGAAAAGGGAATAGAATCACGGGGGGGCTCACTGCTGAGCTCTGTCTCTCATCATTCGCGAGCTTGATCGTTGAACCTGTACGATTGACGCATTGAAATCTCCATGTGGTACGTGATTTTGATTATTCTGCTGTTGTGGCGGTGGAATACATATAGGCTGAGCCGGCGTCACTGAAGCTGCAGTCTCCGTTTTGGGACGGGATGATTCTGGAAAGTATCTCTGTCGGGCTGTATCAAAGTAATATCCTGGCAAGTCGCGCATCGTCGTCGGAGCTACTAGTTTTGTGGCTCCGCTGGAACCGAAATGCTGATTGTTACTCCGATTGATCGTTTGAACGAGTTTTTGGTCATACCTTGAAATTCATTAGTGCATCTAAGAATGTAGTTCTTGTATATTTCGGAGAGCTCAACGTAACAGTTCGAAGTTGCCTCCCAACAGTTAGGATTCACGTACCATGATTGACCCGCTCTTGATGCACTGGGCAGGGACAGTCCAAGTTGACCTTTTTTTTTATGGTCATTTTATTCAACCTCGGACTGAGCCCATAGTGGTCGCTACACAGCTTGTACTTAAACCGGGTGGGCCTTTCCCCTCTCTCCCTGGGACTCCCAACCCACTGCGTCCTCGAGTGAGTGGATGCACCGACGACGGGCCCATCGCCCCCCACCGGCCCGACTCCTTGAGCCGTTTACCGCTCTCATCTGAGTGAGGCAAGTACTCTTTCTCTTCCCTTGGATGGTTGTGCACATGCTGGGTCTAGCGTGATAAGTGCTCGGTCGCCGAAGCGAGCTAGCACAAGGAGAAAGAGCACCGCAATCGAAGATGATAAGGTCTTGAGGTGGCTTCATGATCTTTCTGCGTCGAGTCGGTACTCGTCATTGCATGAGCTTGTAATGGGTTGGGTTATAGGTTGGTGAATATGTGGGATGTTGCTCCTGTGAGATACTGCTCTTGTTTGCGCTGTGGCTGTTTGCTCTTGTACTTCTAATCCTGTAGCTCTGTATGACAAGAACTGTGCTTTACTGGGGAGTGGTGGGGTCACATCACTGAACATCCCCTTCAACCTCCCCATTGCCACCACATACTCCAGCAACGACTCAAAGAGGTAGTGGTGGGTCGTCTCGTCAGCTCTGGCGCACGCCAAGTTGACTTTAAAGACTATATTCCTCAAGAAAAACTCCAATCCTGAGCTTCAAGTTTCAAAATAAATGCTTCTTTCCTTACTAGAGGGTGTTGCTCAAGGGATTAAATCCAGCCCATTCACTTCTCTGACTGGAATATTGTTGGAAATTGTGGAAAGAGAAGATGAGAAAAAGTACTCACGAGTTTCAATACGCGACATTATTAAATAATAACTCGAGTCGCGCACAGCATAGCTTTGGATCATTCTGTGAGGCGGTTTTTTATAAACCATTTTTTGGTGAGTGTCCATGTTCTCCTCATAGGACTTGTTTTACCAAATTCTGAAAGATTTGTAACTGGTCCTGATGTTCACTGGGGAAATTTATGTATATGTATGGACAGCGTCATTTTCGCTCGTGTTATCGGCTATGTGTCTAGTCCACGACCACCTGTAGAGGGTGAGCTGATACAATGGAGTGTGGAATAGAGAGTGCATTTTGGGGACTGTAAACAATATGACCCTTTATGTCCGTGTGTCTCATCTATTTTATGTGTTATGTTTTATTTCTCATCTATTTTTCTATTCATGGATGACTCACTTTGGCATCTTCATCTACCTTCCGAACTTACTTTTGAAACTGTCTTTCTACAACCGACTCCCCCAGACACTGCAATATCAGGAGCGGCCTCTCCACTGGTGTGTATAATCTGTCTCTCTGGTGTATTGTAACTGAATACTTCATAATGAATCTACAGGAACGGGAAAATGGTGCAAGAATTTTGACCCGGAGATAACTATGAGAACTGATGGGGATTATCATCCTGGCCAACGTACTTCGGTAGGGTACTATTGGGTTCAATCTGATGACTTGTCCAGAAACCTTCGGCACCACAGGACGCACAAGCAGAGCACGCTTCTCATTGTGCAGCTGGAATTTTGTACCCTACCCAGAACAAAGCTCGAGTGACTTACTACAACACGTATGAGAAATGCTGTGTTACAGGGGTGAACTCATTGAAGATGGGGGGCAGCCTATTAATATTCACACAGTACATATATTTCCACATTCAATGCAGGCCCAAGTGTGTTGTCTTACAGATATTCTCCATAAATAATTCCCGAGTAGTGGGATTCAATAGGATTCTCTGCTTTGTGCACGGATCTCGGACCAACAGATGACTGTAGTCATGATTTTACTGGGTACCACCAAATCTGCTGTCTCAACAATATGACCCTTCTGCGCGCAACTCTTCGTTGCCTTTGGGATGTGTACAAGATTGGAGTTGACATAAATGCGTGTCCTCATGGGGTAATACTTGGCGATATCTCATGGAGACAGTCAGGATGACAATCATATTATCAGCTTCTCACACCCACGTGTTCATTGGACCTCGTACCACTTTAGGGAGGACAAAATTTCTGAGCACCTACCACTTCCTGAGCTCCTGACCAACCATCTCGTGCAAGGAGTCTATTTAAATTTGCCTTGTCCAGGTGCGAAATATGTGTTTGGGCAGGATAGTGATTCTGTGGCTGAGGGAGTTGAAACCCGGTTGTCTGATCAAGAGGGTAATGACCATGGCAGTCCCTTAAGGTGAATTGACACCAGGCCGAGTCCTTGTGCAGATAGATAGATTACCAAGCGAGAACAAATATTCACGTGTCCTTCGGATGATTGGACCGGCAGAACAGTCGTGATATTGATGGTGGACCGTCGAAGGAACCGAACATCAAAAATATTGAGCTGTTCAAGTTTATGATTTAGCAATCCATGTCCATGTCGCATTCACCAACAACAACTGACTGAGTTATCTGTTGCGGCAACGAGCGGCTGGTATTCCAGTTTTAACACAAATTGCTATTTTTGCTCCGATTTTGATCGAACAAGTGAAAATCATTAGTGCATCTAGGAATGCAGTTCCTGTGTAGGTCGGAGAGCTAGATGTACTTCTCAGCTCAAAGTTGCCAGCTCATGATCGCTCCAACAAAATTAGGATACACGTACCGTGATTAACCCGCTCTTGAATCCCAGGCCATATTACTCAAGAAAACTGAGATTTACATCAAGTTCCAAAAAAAAAAAAACTTCTTCCTTTTTCTTCCACTCCCTCCCTTCACCGTTGGGTCGATCGTATTGTTATCGCCGCTCCGAGAGGGTCACCTATGATAGTATATATCTTAGATCACGTATGTAAGCAAAACCTTTCACCGCTTTGGGTATGCCAGCAGTACTCGGGTTAATATCGCTTAACGGGTGTTTTTCCGCGTTGTTCCTTCTTTACATTTGGTAAGCAGAACAGCAAAATTTGTTTGTTGCTCTGCATGTGGTGCGTGTCGGTGATTTCAACCCGTTCCTTCAGTCCCACATGCTCGATACGTAGCTGTTTTCAGGAGTGATGCAGAGTACATAGACAGGTGAATCTTATATGAGAATCTGACCCTCAAAACTTGGAAAATCTCTCTCGCTTTAGCTTCTCTTGACGAACCAGAAGAATTTCGAGAAATTTGATAACAACCAATTGCGATAGTTCATTCTTCAAGTGTGTCGGAGTCTTCTCTTGCGGCCTTCTTTGCTTCTTCATCCGCCATGTCGTTTCGCCGTCTTAATTATTCTTTCTTGCTCGTGGACAAGTTTCTAGCTACGCACCATGATGCAGAAATAGTATACAGCCGCCACCGTATCGTCGTCGTTCGAAGTCCTTGCTTGTATGGTTTTTGCAACCAATCTTTGGGAGTTTTTCTGTGATGCGTGACGGGTCACACGAGCGAGGCCGGGTTACGGATTAAATGGACCGAGTGTTTGGTTGCGGCGTTCGAAGGCCCCAGGTCTTCTGAATATGATGAACCCTTGATTCAGCATTCCGAGTCATACCTGAACAGCATACCCACACGTAACTTAGAGACCACAGCTCATCCGTGTTCAGCTCGCGGGACTGGCGATCATTGCGCATTAGGAAATGTAAAAAAAAGAAAAACTATAAGAGGTTACAACGCGCCTTACTCGGAGGATTACATCGACGCGCTTATATATTCGCGTATACGAGTCGGGAATTTAGCCTCGGGAGTGCAAGAGCCCTTCCATGTCTACAGTCGCCACCCCGTTCTTATTAACGCCGTACGCTCAGCGCTAGAGTAGCCTCCTTTCTCACTGTATCCTGTCGCTGCAAGCGGCTCAACAAAGCCTCGTCTGAGGGCAAGCAGCTCTCAGTGGCCCTCTCGTGCATGTCGTCCTTCGCAGACCTTCATTCGCGCATTCCTTTCACTAGCCTAGACGCTCAAGAGACCTTTGCTGTCGTGCGCTATGTAGCCAGTAAGTACGCCGATAATGCTTTGTGAATTTTCCAACCTTTGTCTTTTCTTTCAATTACTACAAGTCGCTGCCGGCGCGTGGCTCTACTTCGAGTTCTTCCTCACTACCGATGATGAGGTCGAGCTCGTCTGGAAGGCCCAAAGAAATATGGCCAGGTGTGCAACGCTAGTGTATCGCTACACCACACTTGCCGGTGTCACCATACTCGCTTACTGTGCGTTCTCGCATTCACTACACACTTTCCCTGCGCTTTCTCAACTCATGATGCACCATCGTTTAGGTACTTCCGGAATTGAGTCGAACTTTGATAACACGGTGAGCACTATTAACGCCACTTTCTTGCAGCTCAACCTCACACGCCACAGGTGTAAGATAATGAGCAATCTCCATAATCATACCCTTCATACATATCGACCTATATTCCTTAGATGTTACCGTCTCTTTCCTATTGTTGGCTCTTTCAACGTCGTCTTCACCTTCATCTCCGAAGGTGCCTCCCACGCCCTCTCCCTCTCCTTTAGTTCGAAAACTCACTCTTGGTCTTTCCTTTCTTGCCTCCCCTAGCTCTCGCAGTCCTCTATGTCGCTCACCTGTGGAATCGTAACATCAAGATCTTTATGACCATCACAGTCTGTTTCATATTCGCAACTGCCGTTGGGGTGGGAAGTAGAGTCGTAGCCATCTTACATCTACAGAGTGAGTATCTCTCCTTTTAAACGTCAATTTCTTCGAGCTATAACATTATAAAAACTAACAACGAGGGGGCCTTTAGATAGTATTAAGTACGACTCTGCCCTCAATGTGTGCACCTCTACGGAAAAACCCACACTCTTGATTGCGCCGTGGATTGCAGCGGTTCGTCCCTACCATTCAGGCTGAGACGTTTAAGCTAAAATATATTAATGTGTGTCCTGCATTAGCTGTTGTTCGAGCTGGTAGTGATCGCCTTTATAATCGCCAGAGCCTTCTCCCGTTGCCGCAGTCAACCTTATGACCCCCATGAAGTGCAAGTTCCTACACACCCAATCTTGCATGCCTTGTACCATGATGGGTTGGGGTATTTCATTGTACGCATTGTCCTCTACTATTTTTTTCGTGGTTTATAGTAAATGTCAATTTGCGGCTGTTAAATAGTCTGCTGCAGGTGTGCGAACCCTATATACAGACTTTCCCGTACCGTGACTAACGTGAATTTTGTGGTCCTACGTGTCACAGCCATTCGAGTGACTATTCTGACACTAGCCGTGTTCATGCCCGTGAGTTATCAACTTCCCTGTATCTTCCGTCGCAGAAACCCACTCGAGACTCCGATGCACATACACAGCTTTGGCTACTTGGTGTTATCGTACCGTAAGTCCACGAATCATATCTCCATATTAATTCAATGGATACTAACATCTAACCCCCACCCCACACACATCTATATCAGTATCTCGTGGTCGGCGTTCGCAGTTCTTGTTTCACGCTTCATCTTCAGGTTAAGAAGAAGACAACAATAGAGAAAGAAAGTTTATTGAGGTTCTGCGAAAACATAAGTAGATTTTAATGAGGATGCCACACAGAATATCTGAGCAGACAATTATCTATCATATGTAACTCGCCCCAGCGGCGGAATCAATACAATAGTACAATAAGATATGCGCATGCGGAGAACCTGGCTTACATGGGGCATACGGGTTGACAGTTTGCCGAAGGGAACTTATTGCCAGATCAAGACCAGCACTACCAGGTGATGGATCGATGCATTTCTGAGCAGAGTGAGTCATATTTACATTTAGAATAGGAAATCTATTGATGGTTTATAGTGGGCGCTCAAATATATTACGTTGAAGAAATTCGTTGGTCATTCGGGTCGCATGGTAATGCGCCCAACCCTGCCCCTTCCTCCAACCAATAATGTCTAAACATGGGTATGGCCTATTGTATGAAGACATCCGATGGCGTCGTTCAAGTTGTGAATAGGTGTCGGTTCAAGAATAACAAGAGAATAAGGGTGGGTACACACACCTACTTGTCCATTTGCTTATGCTGCAACACCAATGCGAAAAATGTCCGGGGCAACGTCATTTGGGTTCGAGAACTTCACCGTGTTCACGGACCCGGGCATAAACCCATCCAGCTCAACGAGATATCCCGAATATAAGATATTCCAATTCTGCAACAAAATAATCCCCGTTCAATTGATCTAGCGTTAGTAGAGCCTAGAGTCCTCACCTGTCCAGATAGAGGAAACTGCACTTGCACAGCAGAGGCGCCATTGACGCTCACAAACGCATTCCTACAATTCGAACAGGCCGTGTTCGAGAACGCCACGTCGGCATTGATGTAATCCACAGATACAAGCTTGGTTCCGCCGCTTGTCCCACCGCTCACGCTCTGGAAGGTCAGGGTTCCACCATTGCCGATGTTGCCAACTACAGTAGCCGTGTTGTTGACTACGCGGGCTGACGCGCGGCCGGATATGATGCTACTTGGAGATGAGGCAAGATAGAAAGTGAACGATGGTTCTGGAATGGGGAGACCTTTGGTGAGTTTCAATGCGAGCGAGCCATGTGCTGCAATGTGTGTAGTATATCTAAAACGGATAAAATAAATGTATTTGGTGAGAGAGTAAAATGTCTCTTCGAATGATAAAGGACCTACGAAGTTGTAAGCATCCCAAGAGACGTGCCTGTCCAGAGATCTGTACCCTCCGCAGAGGCGAAACCAGCATCAGCAAGGTTAAACGTGAGTGTCCTTTTGTTTTTTTGCATATTGATCACGACTTCGAAAATGGATCCATTGCAGTCAATATCTAGCCAAATAAGTCCTGTGAATAGTCTTAACGCACTAACAACTGTCGATCCATCTGAAAGAGGTCCAGCCCACACGTCATGATCGTTTGCGTAGCGACGCTTGAATCCTATAGATTGTCCCAATGGATCTTGCTTGTATTTTATAGACATGTCAACGAGACTCTCTCCGCGAGAATGATTCGAAGAGATACTAGACATACATTAACGGCGAGGAGATTCTGATTTTTCAAGATACTAAGTGTCGTGCTTGAGGGATTTGTCAAGCTAGTGGATATGAGTAACGGCGATCTGATATCCAACGATTGTTAAACAACCAGCAATTGTGATTAAAATCCACTTGCTTTGCTGCCGCCCAGAACGCGAACTGTGTCTTCTGTTCGTCGACTGTAAGGTCAGAGTTTCCGACCTAATTGAAAGATAGAGTCAAAAAACTACCAAGATAGGACTATACGTTCCTGACCTCCAAGAGGTCTAAATCGATCCAAGCCCCAGGCACTGCAAAGCCAGTAATGGGTACGAGCTGATTGATAATTCGAAACAGATTATCGAAAGAAGCTGGAGGTCCAACGTCATTTCTGTTAACCAGTTACACTATAAATCATTTGCAGAAAATGGTACTTGAAATTCATACGCGATACGGTATGAGTGGCCTATCGATGGTGCCCAGCGTACTGGGTCCTGGATAAGATATGAAATAAGATATGCGAAAGAGGTTTTGCTGTCACTTTCCTGTACGCCCCATTCACAGATCGAAAACACGATGGGGCGCCCAGTTTTTGCCAGTGCATTGCTCATGGCTGTATAATGCGGCTGATCATGATAAATGGGACATGATCCATGAGGCAGGGAGTAATTATTACCTAGCAAGCATTGAGAAGTTCGGCACTGACCTCGAGACTGATTGGGGGATTGGCGTTCACAAAGTTGGTGGAGGAAACTCTGTCAAAATATCATGGTACATGTCGCCTGTTATAGGAACAATATTGTTGACTCACGCATAACAATTATCATACCTTGTCATCAGACATCAGTCCCACTCACAATTACGACATTGGAAGAGAGGCTGCCCAACTTGAGATAATCAGCACCCCACGACGCAAACGTCTCAGCATCTGACTGTTCAAATCCCAGGCTTCCAATAAAGTGCGCTGTTCCACGAACATCGTCACATGCATAGAAACCGCTGAATCAAATGATAAGTCAGGTTGGAGAGAGTTAGGTTGGAATATGGTGCATTTTACGTACGCGTCACTGTAAAGCCCGAATTGAAGCCCTAGGTTGTGGACAAAGTTCGCGAGCGCAGGAATGCCGGAAGGAAAACGTGTAGTGTTCCACGCAAAGGTACCACTAGGCGTTCTTTTGACCGCCTGCCAGCCGCAATCTCTGAGTGAATGATTGAGAAGAGGTAAATTTACTTAAATGACACTCAAAAAAAATCTTTACAAGTTGAGTCTGTTGTAGCCCACTTGAAGGAGGCCGAGTGAGACGAGGCTCTGTGCGGCGGCTTTGTATGTTGTCTCTGACCCTTCACAACTTCGTGAAAAATCAATCTTTATGAAAACCTGAGGTGAGCTCAGAACAACGTACGAAAAAACATTATAGCCATTGAATCCTAACGGCGGAGTCTTTGCAAGTCCGTTGTTCAGTGCCAGGGACCCTTGGATCCAGAAAATTAACCAGCCCAATCCGTTAATCAACACGAACGAGAACATCCTTGACGTCTAGACTTTCAAGTTGTAGAATGGCCGTTGTATGAGACATTAGTTGTGTATATGTTTCCACCTAAATATTATTGTTTGCAGCGGATTCGGAAATGTTGGTTGGCAAGGGCTACTTGACGAATACTAGTGGAAAATATAACGACTTCCAGCGTGTCTCAACGCTAACGTGTCTCAGCTTCTTAAATTCTTGGGAAAAAATGGTCACGGACCGTCACGTGACTCGATTGAGCACCCACAACACTCGCAGGTATGGATAGTTCGAGATTTACCCTTCCAATCATATCTATAGCGCCATACCTCTCGACTATCTGCGATGCCACCTCCATGAAACTCAGACAACAGACATCAGCTGCGCTGCACGACGCTTGTGTGAATTACGGTTTCTTCTACTTGGATATATCTTGCTACATAGACGCAAGTGAGACGGACGAATTGGTCCGCCTTGCACGCGAATTTTTCGCACTTCCCCAAACTGAGAAGGATTGCTTATCTTTGAAGAATGAAGATCACGCTCGAGGTGTCTACGACCATCTTCGGTTATTTTACCATATTTTGTTTACGGAACTTCCAGGATATGCACGGCTTCATGAAAATGTGACAGCTGGCAAAGCAGATTATCACGAGGGTCTGGACTTCTATCGACCTGTTGAGAATCCAGACAAGACAAAGCCATTATGGGGCAGTAACCAATGGCCCCCTGTAGTTAACTTCAGGATCAGGTACGAACAATGGATCCAGAAGATGAAGTCTCTTGGATTGATCATCATGGAGGCGTACGTTCTTCACATCCTGTGGGTGTAAGACTCAGAACTGCTGACATAGCCATGGTGTGTCGTATAGAATGAGTGTAGGTCTAGGAATGACGTCGACAGAGTGGGAGGACCTTCGTTCGAAAGTGGATGAAAGTTTCTGGGTGATGCGGGTAATAGGTACTCAAGCGCACTTTCTTTGGACAGACAGCGTCTGAGTCTCTCTTAACGCACCACTTCCCAGGTTATCCACCTCTGTCAGAAGACCATGATGGCATTTCATGTGGCGCACATAAGTCGGTGGACAAATATAATATTTAATTTTGCTTCTCATCTGTGTTGAGATACGCAGAGATTATGGATGCCTGACGTGTGTATCAATGTCTTTTTTCCAGCCAAATAATTCTCAACTGGTAACAGATTTTTATACGCCGATCCCACACCGTCCGCGCTGCAGGTATACTTACACGGCAAGCCAACGATATCACTGAGTGATTCCTCACCACCTTCAAGTGGTGGCATGTGGATCAATGCCGACCCTATACCCGGATGCGTTGTGTGTAACATAGGTGAAAGTGGGTTACATAAACTACTGTTCAGTGCCACACTGCCAACGTTATATATCCAGTGTGGGAGACATGGACGAGTGGCCTGTACAAAAGCACCCTTCATAGAGTGATCCACCGAGGTTCTAACTACCGGGATGTCTTCCTTATCTTATCTTAAGTTCTATTTTAGCTTATCTCAACCTTATAGAGTTTCGTAAGCCACGTCCCTTACAGTGCTGAGTAAATATTCAGGCACTACGCAGTATTCCATTCTTTTTTGAGCCCAACTTTGATGCGTTGGTCGAACCCCTTCCAGCCGCATTACGTTTACTAGAATTGCGAGGAGACAAAGAGCAGACTGCAGAGTCGCGTGGGTCGATACCGCAAAAGAGGTATAAGCAGATCGTGTATGGGGAATTTCTTTTGGGAAAGGTTGGGAACAATTTCGCGACTGGCAAGGGAAAGTATGCATAGACAACTGCAATGCCAGCTTTACATGTGAAGGCACGGCGCTTCAGGGCTCTTGGATGGATGTTGCGCTGCTTGTTTTGCAATTGGACGAATTCTAATGGCAGTCCTCAGGGACCGCCACTGACAAACAAGTGTCAACACCTTTCTTCGCATTCCTTCACCGCTTGAGCCAAATATTCGTTCTCATAGCACGAATTGTATTCATCAGGATACTGGTCTCCTGTAATTGCGGCTTTGAAATTTGCTATAGTTTTTCTTCCAGACACTCTGACTTTATCACTCCCTCGGTAACATCCTCTTTCCTTCCGGTCATGGTGAGTTATACTTCCCTTGCAGGTCCCTTCGTGTGATGTTCCTCCATTTTCTATCAGGGTCAAACATTATCCAGTCCTGGTGTGTTATGACGTTCCTTCGTGGTTGAGTCAATCCCCCGCTCATGCAAGTTCGTAGTGACACAGAAACATACACACACTGGTGGGGATGAGCGATATATCTATGGCGTTTCGGAGATGCAAGGTTGGAGAATATGTAAGTTGCTTTCTCTTACATGTCTCTGGCTATGCCAAGCAGGACTATGTGGCCCTGGGTTATGCGCAAACGATCCAACTCCCAAAGTCTTCGAAACATGTATTCCCAAGCTGATGCTGCCACCATCTTCTCATCTATCCAAGCTATATTTCTATCGCATACTATATCTCCTGTACTACCATCCTGACTTCTTTATGTCCGCTTTCAAGCCATGGAGGATGCGCACGCGACCATTCTTGATTTAGACGAGGATGGGTCGTTGGATAAGAACGCCTTTTTTGCAGTGTACGATGGTCATGGCGGTACGTTTCCTACACTTATCATGTGCCCAAAGCTGGATGGTGTGTGCAGGGGCGTCGGTTGCCAAATTTGCTGAACGCAATGTACACAAACGGCTCATGACCGACGAAGCGTATCACGGAAAGCATTATGATGCCGCACTGAAGAAGGCATTTCTTGGCACAGATGAGGATATCCGAGCTGGTAATTCCTTCCCATTTAACATGTGAATTAACCGGGATCGAACACTGATACCGTGTGCTTGAAGATCCATCATTTTTTCACGATCCTTCGGGATGTACAGCAGTAGCCGCACTACTCACTTCTGACCGTAAATTATACGTGGTACGTACCGTCAGAGTTTACCGACTTAGTCGACGTTAACGTAGTCCGATTAGGCTAATGCTGGGGATTCAAGATCTATCATCAGCGTCAAAGGAGAAGCAAAACCCCTTAGCTATGATCATAAACCCCAGAACGAGAGTGAGTGATATCGAGTATTGACAACGATAAGCAGGGATTGAACGTTATGTAGCCGAGACCTCACGAATTACTGCAGCAGGTGGATATATAGAGTATGGTCGTGTAAATGGTGCGTTGGCTTGTTCTCTTCTTGGGTAACGTTGATTGCCGGAATATTAGGAAACTTGGCACTATCTCGCGCAATCGGCGACTTTGAGTTCAAGAAAAATTACGCCCTGTCACCTGAGCGTCAAATCATTACAGCAGACCCTGACATAATTATGCATGAACTGACCGATGAGGATGAGTTTCTCGTACTCGCTTGCGATGGTACGTATTTTCTATCCAATCAAGTGCTGTTACCTCATTACCTGGATAGGGATCTGGGACTGTCTCTCTTCTCAGCAGGTCGTAGATTCAGTCCGACGAATGATCCACGATGGCATCGAAGTGACAAACATTTGCGAATCGTTGATGGATATGTGTCTTTCTCCCTCCGCCAGTGCTGGCGGCATTGGGTGCGACAACATGACGCTCATCGTCGTTGCACTATTGAACGGACGAACCAAAGAAGAATGGTATGCATGGGTCAAAGATCGCGTGGCTCAATCGTATGGCTATGATACCCCAGTTCGACTTCCAATGATCTTTCCAACCTTGGTGCGAGGAGATGATGCTATGCCCAATCGCCCTGGTTTAAGAATTCCCGCGGGACCCTTGGGTGGTCTTGCACGCGCGTTGGCCAACGGGCCTATTTCTTTCCATCCTGGGGCAAATGAGAATGAAGATGACACACTCGAATTCGAACGGTACGACAGTGACGAAGAGGACAGCGAGGAAGAGACCGGAACTTCCGGGTCATTGCTCAGCTCTTTAAGAAGATCAAAAGAAGACGTGACAAGGTTCCTCTTAGCGCAGCTTGAGGAGAGTGATGGGATGGATCACAGGGCGGTGGAAACCGGGAGAAGCTCACATTTTTTGGATCGGGAGGGTGATATGGATATAAGCGAGCCTGATGAAGACAGCGCTGCTGATTCGAGTCTTGTCCAGCGACACCTGGGCAAGCTGGAAGACAAGAATCTGCGGCAGGGGGAGGGTTCGTTACCGCTTTTAGACCTCAAGTCGGACAAAGAGCAGCCTCAGCTTTCCCCACTGCCGCCTTTGGGAGATTCACCAAGCGGGGCTGTCAAGGTCGAGGGGCTGATGGACACCAGCGAAAGTCCGTTCAAAATGGATTGAACCCTGTATTATTTCCGCCCATGTCCTATGCCTTATCTTGTCACCCTCTTTTTTTTAACTGTTGCATTCGAAGCATGTTTGTCTTCGATGAACTCGTATTTCTAGCTGCTTGTTAGCTACTCGCAGTAGGGTGTATTTCCTGTGCACAGGTTTCTTGTGC
Organism: Gomphus bonarii; assembly: GCA_003316585.1. Classification (NCBI taxonomy): domain Eukaryota; kingdom Fungi; phylum Basidiomycota; class Agaricomycetes; order Gomphales; family Gomphaceae; genus Gomphus; species Gomphus bonarii. Next base: position 3,898 of record QFEC01013850.1, on the reverse strand, counting down.
TTTTGGTCATTCTGTTTCCTTCTGAGTCTTGGGCTATACACAGCGATTTACTGTACCTTCTACATGCATACCTATATTTGCTAGTACAAAAAATCATCTTCTGCTATATTTCATTTAGATTTTCATCGATTTAGCATACTCCACGGCACACAGTCAACTCGCGTTCAGACAAGCAGAGCAAAATGCGATGATCCTCCCTTGAAGATAGAGAGCCAACTCCAAGGAGTGTACCTGCCCCAGCCTGCTGCTGGAAAACAGCCTGTTTTGCCCATTTGTCGCCGTGCCCACACCCACGGTAGATGTAGACATTGCCACCGCCACTATTACGCGCGCCGCTGTCGAACGCAAGCACTGCGCTGGACGAAACGTGAAAAGTAAACCGCGTGTCACGCTTAGAGGCGAGCACGAATCCCAAGGCAGGATACGTCGCTGTGTGTTTCCATACCAACTCTGCATTGTCGAAGGTGTACAGCAGGCCGTCGATATCGTTTTTTACTACGAGTGACAGTGGGCCTTTTGTCCCAGGCAAGGGAAGCGAAAGCATCACCACAGACGAGTCATCTGCAGGGCCACAGGCACTGTCATCGTTGGCTACCCAGGTGAGTAGGATCGAATGTCCTACGCTCGAGTCGACCTCATTGTCCCGCTCACCCTCCGCAAGGCTCGGGACACCGTGTCCGAGCTCATTCACATCTTCTTGGAGCGATGCTGTGTACTTGTCGAGTGTCTCCCGAATATTCGCAAGCTCAGAGGGATCGAGTGTCTCGGGGACTTCATTCTTTTCGAATCCTTGCGCAAAAACATGACTCCACCGTGTGCCCGGGTGAGCCTTGTCAAGATGGATAGTGAGCAGTCCCGAACTGGTAAAGGTGCCACGCTCCCAGGTCCAAAGGCTGGAAGTTGGGTGGATTGTGTCCCACAAAGGTGCTCCATCATATAATGGCTGTGTGAGTGGCGGGTCGCCAGCATGAATGGATAGTTTACTCCTCTCGAATAGGGTGTGAATATTCGTCTTAGATGTTGTTCCAGAAAGAGCGAAGGAAACTGAGACAGTGTCATCAGTCTGAGTCCAAGAATATGGCGGTGGAGGCGCCATGGTCGTAGTGTCGTCGACGTCTCCAGCACGCGGGATTGGCATAAGTTCATCTGGTGTTGGATCATAGGGTTGTACGGGTTGCGAGGCGATTTTATAGTATGAAGAACCGCCGATGAGGAGAAATGCATCCCGCGATGGGACATACTTGACGAAAAGAGGTATATTCGTGCCCTCCCGACGCCACCTAACTTCGAACGGAACAGCAGAGGAATCTGAGGTTTCTAAAAGAGGAATATGAACAGCCCATATATCAAACATCGGCTGTTCTTTCACTTTAGAGGAAGAAGGCTCGTTGGAATAAGGTGCACGGGAGGAAAGTATCGCAATAGCAAGATGAGACGCCACCATTGTAGCATTGTGTAGCTGGAATGGAGTTGAAACCGTTGTTTTGTCTATGAGAAGCTCCCACGAAGCCAACAATTGTGCAGGCGAATGATCGTCAGGGATGCGGATGAGAAATGCCATGCCATGTCCATCGCTCACAAGCCACATATCCTCCGATAGACAAGCGGCAGCAGGATATTCTGCGTATACACTAGTTGAACCGGAAACATACTCCGGAAGCTGAAACACGACACGCAGAGAAACCTCATCCTACTTAGTGAGAGTATCATGCAGAGGGTCATATTATCATAATGCCAGTTTCTGGCGCACCAGCTCGTTACTCACAGCCGAATGCCCTCCATCCAAGCGCACAAGGACGACACTTCCATCCTCTGTGACGAACATAGCGCTATCCCCACCCACCGCCAAGTGATTATGGCGCACTCGGCTTGCAACCTCCTGAAATCCGCGTGAACTGATTCCTGTACGTGACTGCGTAGCTCGCTGGGGTAGTGAAACATATTGCAAGTTGGGCGAAGGAGTAAAACTGAGCTTATAGCCCTCAAACTGATGATTGAGCAGGGATCGAGTAGGCGTAAAAGTAGACATCGGGAAGTAAATTTTTGTCTCGTCACGTGATGATTATAGATTTACATTGAATTTAGTAAAATACTTCTGAAACAGAAAGAATGCTGTAGCACATCCAATACATCAGGTAACGACACGAAAATTCTAAGAAACGATCTTATATTATATAGCTATAATTTCATACAATTTCTGTAGTTTACAAAATAGTATGTAAAAATCAGGTGTGGTGGAGTATATTAGGTATGAAACCTGCAAACCTCCTTCTATGGCCTTGGTTTTGCATAATCCTATTCTTATATATTATTCCAAAATTATATGCTATGAAAAATATCTTTTCTCACTCTTATCATTTTTTCCTGCAAAGCCTAATATAATGCATACAAGCAAAGAGCAAAGACTTCTAGTATAAGAAAGATTATACTAACACAAAGGTTTACTCAGTGTTTGTATAGGTGAGCAAGACTACACATTTTTGTCAAGTAAAAGATATTTCATCTCATTGTTTGAATGCAGGGGTCAAACAACTGAGGGGAGATGAAATACAAGTTAACTACTTAGATTCTATTAAGTCCAAGGTGTTGTATGCAGTAGTAAAAGAGATAGAGAGATAAGAAGCTCAGACACAGACACAGACACAGACACTAACATGTATTGAGGATGTGGTTGCTCACAAGCCTCAAATTTTCATATTAGCACCCATACAACCAAATAGTCCCCAATGCTATGTCCCCAACACTACATATATCAACACTCCCACCTGATGGGGATACAAAAAAAAATCAGAGCTCCCACCAAATCTGACAATCAGATGTGCATCACAAACTTGGGTGAAGGGGTGCAGGAAAGAATGGGAGATGAAGGTTGACTGGTGAATAAGGCATTGAATGATACTTGAGGTGTCTGAACCATATCAGCAGTTTCTGAAACAAAATGAGCCTGTACCCAATGTAGTGGACCTGCCATGACCCAATCCTTGATATGCTGAGGCATGTCATGAATGCAATGTGCAGCAATGTGACCTGAATGACCACAGCGATGACAATGACCTTCATTAGTTGGATCACACCAATGATACCTTTTTTCATCTTCCCAGGAACTATGACCAGATATGGAATGTGAAATATGACCACTAACAGCTTTCTGTCCTCTACCTTGTCCAAATTAAGCAGCATGGGTGAAATTGGAGGGATCAGATTTTATAGCAGCAATGGAGGAAGATGCACCAGTCAAAATTGACTTGATATCAGCAAGAGTTGGTTCTGCTTTGGCAGTGAGAATAGAAGTGTGAATGGTGTGATAGGAAGAGTGGAGATTCATAAGGAGGACATCCATGGTTTCTGTGTCATCAATAACACATCCAAGACTCTTGAGCATCTGATGGGCAGTTTCAACAGCATGAATGTAGATATCAATGGACTTAGCAGGGTCATGATCAATCTGGTAAAAGCTCTCATGAGCCTTGAGGCAATGGGCCATGGTGGATCTCTGGAATTGTGCATTGATAACCTTCCAGGCCTCCAGTGCAGATGTCTTCCTGGAAACCAAATACCGGAGTTCAGGGGTAAGGCTTGACCAGATAAAGAAGGTGAGTTATCTATCCTCTGCTATAGAACTCTGAGGGACAGTTGCTGTAGGCTCATCTGTGATCCAGGTGGTGCTAACTCCCATGAAAAACATCTCCATCCCCTCCTTCCAAACATGATAGTTCCCTTCCTCAAGGGGTGGCACCCTGGAGAGCATGTTAACTTGATTGTTAAGGGATGACATGGTGCAGGTGAAATGCAAAGATGGTGTGTAGATGGTGAATAGATGGTTGAAAGATGGTGAACTGATAAGCAACAATATTGAGGTTTCCTGATGGTATTTAGGCTAGACCGGGGCCCATAACCT
>QFEC01013779.1:22180-57726 GCA_003316585.1 Gomphus bonarii | reverse complement strand
GGGTCCTAAAAGGTCCTAGAGGTCAAAAAAATGGTCCAAATGGCACCAGTTACTCCCCAACAACTGAAGAACTTCAGGGCTCAGAATAGAATGGCACAACCTCACCGCAAATCAGGTGAACTGTTAAGAATCTGCAGACCACAGATTCCAGCACCTAAGGTTAACAAGAGGCCTCAGTCAACCAGCAAACTAGTCAAAGACTAGGCCAGGGGTGTGGCTTTGTAACACTAGGCAATGAGGAGGGATCCTGTCCTACCACTGGCTGGCTGGAGTCCTTAAGAGGTTGTTGAGCAACTGCTGGGAGAAGCTGAGGGGAAGGAAGGGGAAAGAAGAGGTGTAATAGGGCAAAAAAGTGAAGTTGGTGTGGTTGTTAAGGTGCTGTTACAGGACCTAGATGGGCTCTGATCAGGGATCAGTTGCTGGGCAATGATAGAGGGCCTAGATAGGTGCCAAATGCAATAGATGGTGTTGTGTAGATGTCCATAGATGAAGCCCGGGGCCCATAACCTGTTGAAGGGCAAAAGCAAAAATTGTATTATCTAATAAGCTAAATACAAACTCAGATCAAAACATTGAAAATGTAATACATAAACAGTTCATATCTGGCCATCTATCAGTCATATCAAATGCAAACTTCAAAGGGAACTTCAGTGCATCTCAACATTTCTATGTATCTGTTGCTAGTAAACCTTGTATAAACTGAGGATTACTGCTATACCAGGTGGATTAGTCTCAATCAGCTCATAATAATTGAAGTATCTTGCAGTTGTGGCCTTGTCAAAGCATTGCCCTTACAGAAGGTGGAGTTACAGAACATACAGGGGAGATCTTAATTGATTTTCTGACTACTGAGCTACTAATTTACACATACATTATATACTAGATTAGTATTTCAAATAGTTGTCTTGATTTCAAATCAAAGAATAAGGGGATTTATAGAATGGGAATTAAAACAAGGAAGGGGTGAAACATGGGTGAGTCAGAACAAAGTAAGCAAGAGTGTGTTACAAATATTGTTGCAAGGCTTAATGGAAAAATACTAAATGAGGAAGTTGTAAGGGCAACCCCTGTAGTGCTCGCTGAGGTTACCAAGGTCATGTGGCTGAGGCTAGCAAGGGGGAAATCCTAAGTAAATTAGACTATGTACAGTACATAGAAGTAGAACCTCACCTAGCAAGGGGGAATCCTAAGAGGAAAACTTAAGATCCCTTGCTAGTGAGCTATGCAATCTATATACCCATTGTCTGCTTCCTACTTCCTCAGCATACCTTACCCCTCAATTGGGCCTGAAGGTATGATGACCCCACAATCCATGTCTGGCACTATGGTGTCTGGGCCGATGCTTCAGTCTCTCAGCTCAGGATGTCTTGTATCTGGACTGAGAGACCATTGTTGCACTTATCATCTGAACATGTGATTTGGTTCAGTTACCCTCAGTGCAGATGGATCAGCTTGGTATCAGTTTGGGATTCAAAATGGGTGGTCCCCTGGCAGAAATATATCATGAGCAGAGAAGTTAACCAAATAAAAGAAATGTTATGAGCAAAGTCTGGCCTCAAAAGGCTGAATAAAATAAATAGACTGAAACAGAGCTACTTGAAAAGGAGAAGAGATTACTTAATATGGATGACTAAGCAAGCAGGGATCTTTGCTGGTGATATCCTAACACATCACAGCACTTTGTTTAGATTATAATTCAGTGCTCTATTCCAAGGAGCAAGGGTTAATCAAGCTATTAGAGAATTGGTTAACTGATTATTGGAACTAGTAGAATATCAAGTATAGGAACTGGCAATTCCTTGCCTTTTTTTGTCCAGTGGTACTTCACATATTGCACTCTGATCAGAGATCACTCTTGTGCTTATTTGTGCTTATCTCAATAGCAAATCTGGTCAATGCACCTTAATGACTATGATGGCACTCAACTACATTCCATAGATATAATTTTATGTTTAGTCAAATTAATAAAGTTGTCTTGGATTAAAGAGTTGGACATTTTGTTTAGGAAGCTAACCTCATTTAATGGTATTCTGAGGTCCAGTTTGTGAACAATAAAAAATATAATATAAATAAATAAATAAATAAAAATAATTTTATACCTAAAATCGGTTCAGAATGTATACCCTGTGAAAAAAATTTACTCAGTTGATTTCAAATTGTGGAAGATGTAGTTGAAGATATGAGTACATCTTCCACATCTTGAAATCAACTGAGTAAACACATTGGGTTGAGTAGAATATTCATTCCAAACAGATTCTTAGGTAAAATTATTATTACTACTATTATTTTATTTTTTATTTTTGTTCACTTTCTTGGACCTCAGAATAGCTTTAAATGAAATTAGTTGAAAATCCTTCCCAAACGAAATGATCAGCTATTCAATCCATGACAACTTTATAATTCAACTAAGCGTAAAAATGTGTCTACGAAATGTAGTTGAGTCCATCGTAGGTGAAGGTACATGCATCAGGAAAACCGGAAGTCTTAATTTGTACTTAGCACTTGAATAAGGTCAAATTTATCGGAAGATCCTTGTGACAAGTAAATTTTACTTATTTTGCAACTTAATTCGTTTAATTTAGGCTTGGAACGACTTAATAAGCGAATTACAGTACAACTGCTAAGGATAACAAGCATTTCCTGATGTGCGAAGCGCCAGCGGACAAAAAAAAAACAAGGATTGCCGGGGCTGGACCTAGGTGGGTGATTATTGTCGGCAAAGCGGCATGCTACAACACGAGTAAGTTGTTATTCTTCTCCACCACCTCCACATTCACCTCTTCTGCATATCTTTTTCCTCGGACTTTACCCATTCTCGTTGAACTATACCCATTCTCTTTATACTATGAGCCAAAATACCAACAGCACTCTTGACCAGGTCGGCAGCCTCATTAATCAAGCCAACCAACGAACAATTGGCCCAGCAGGAGTGGGCAGTAACTTGGCTTTGTGGTCAGGCGTATCCGTATGTTGAACTGATTCTTCCATGTATCATACTCATTCTTGTTCTAGCTCGCGACTATTCTCTTTTTCAATGTCATCCGCCCTCGTAACAAGGTCTGTCAGCTGTCCCCTTCGGTTACTGAGTTTTTGGTTTCATCCTCACATCTCTTCCAGATGGTATACCAGCCAAAGGTTAAATACCACGTTGGGGACAAGCAGCCTCCTCCAATCTCCAATGGTCTTTTCTCTTGGATTCCACCGCTAATTCACTCTAAAGAACCATACCTCCTCGACAAACTCGGACTTGATGCGGTTGTTTTCCTGCGCTTCCTTCGCCTTCTCCGTTGGCTTTTCCTTGCCATTGCCATTCTCACATGCGCTGTCCTCATTCCAGTCAATGTCGCTTACAACACTGCCCATGTCCCTGTTGAAGGACGCGACGTTCTTACCATGCTCACCATCCGAGACGTTAGGGGACACAGCTTATTTGTCCATATTGCAGCAGAATATGTGATCAGTCAGTCTTGACTACTTCAATTGTTTCTCCGTACGTGCTGAGAAACGCACATAGCCGGTTTGGTCATATATTTTGTCTTCATCAACTGGCAGGCTATGGTTCGCCTACGTCACACGTATTATCGCTCGCCAGAATACACGCAGTCCTTTTACGCTCGTACACTAATCGTCCATCATGTACCCAAGAATATGCAGTCTGATCAAGGCCTGAAATCCCTGTTCGCGAGTCTCAGCGTCCCTTATCCTGCCACCTCGGTGCATATCGCTCGTCGAGTTGGTCGCCTTCCTGAGCTCATCAAATACCATAATGATGCTGTGCGGGATTTGGAAGCAGTTCTCGTTCGATATCTCAAAGACGGAAAGGTTGGTCGTAAGAGGCCCACAGTCACGATTGGAGGGTTTCTCGGTATAGGCGGGACGAAAAAGGTATGTTCATAATGGAGAACCAACAACAGGTGTTGATAACTGAGTTATTAGGATGCTATTGACTTTTACACGCAAGTGCTTTGGATAGCGACATACCCCATAAACTAAGCGTATTCCTATAGAAATCGCATTCAAAATGTAGAACGCTCTATACAGGAAGCTCGAGCACAAATAGAGGCCTCGAAAGGTAAAGCCGAGAGTTACGGCTTCGCATCTATGGCCGCCGTAAGAAATACAAATCCTGGAACAGATCGCATACTGATATATGTTACAGGTACCGTATACCCATATTGTAGCGTATACGCTAAGAAACAAGCGTCCAAAGGGAACACATATCGAGAGTGCACCAAATCCCAAAGACATTGTAAGCGCCAGCTTAGTGGACAAGAGTATGTATCAGATGCTGACAATATTATAGATTTGGGAAAATCTCAATGCATCCGACTTCACCCTTGCGCGTAAGAAAATGCTTGGTTGGATCTGGCTGTCCATTTTCGCCTTTTTCAACACTTTGCCCCTCCTTGCCATTTCGGCCCTTGCCAACCTGAATGCTGTGCGTCCTATATTCTTACTGCGTCCATTGTCTATGACACACAAACCATTCACTCCTAGCTTGCGCACTTCGTACCGTTCTTAGCGCGACTCGCGAACAACCACGTCTATCTCTTTGCCCTAATTTCCGGTGTGGCTCCCCCTAGCGTTTCAGCCATCTTTGGGTACTTTTTTCCGATGATGATGCGTTGGCTTTCACGATACCAGGGCGCTGTGCGTATTTCTCATTATCACTGGACAAAACTCTTACGTTTTGAATGTTGGCAGCACACACAATCGCGACTAGATCGAGCCGTAATCGCTCGTTATTTCGCCTTCATGATCATCTCGCAACTCGTAATCTTCACGCTGATTGGTGTCTTATTCAGTGAGTAATCAATAAGTGCCTCTCACTCGGACACTCATTGCGTGATTAGATGCTGGCCAGCAAGTTGCCACTTTAATCGGCAAATACAGCTTCCATGCTATCGTAAACAGCCTCGATGGTGCGTTTGGATGTTTCTCCCTAACTCCTCTATTCACGGGTTATCACCAAAGTGCTTCCTAGCAGAATCAATATTACCTATATTAGCCAGTCCTCATATTGGCTTACTTTCTTCCCGTATGTATCCATACCTGATATGAGTGATTTATATCCTTATGTCTGTTTACAGCTTACGAAGCTTTCTTGTGGTGTTCGACCTTGCGCAAGTAATCAATTTAGTATACACTTACATCCGGACGCGGTAATATGAACTAGTCTCGTGAAAATTTCTCTACTGACTTCCTGCAGGCTATTTGGTCGGACGCCAAGAGATATTAGAGAATGGACCCAACCACCTGATTTTGAGTATGCCGTATATTAGTGCGTGATACTTTTTACTCTACATAATTAACTAATCCATGCCAATGGCTATTATCTTTCTTCAGCGTTAACATGGTATGTACTCTCCAATATACGACCAGAGCTCTATCCATGTGTCACATTCAATCCAGTTATTCATGGCGGCTGTGGGACTAATCTTCGCACCTCTGGCGCCACTTGTTGCAGCCATGGCTTGCGTTGTCTTCTGGAGTGAGTCATTTTCCCCTTGCCAATGTTATACGCCATACTAATAACCCGTACAGTCAGTAGTCTGGTTTATAAATACCAACTTATGTTCGTGTTTGTCACACACGTTGAATCGGGTGGTGTAGGTCAGATTGTATAGACATATTAGTTGAAAACTGAGATTCCTGGCTTCAGCGGCTGTGGAACGTCGTTGCCAATCGCTTGCTCGCTTCAGTAGTATTCATGCAGTGTTTAATGACTTTAAGTGAGCGTATCACCTACCTCTTACTGTTAATTTTCTGACACCTTTATCAGCCATGGGGTTACAGCTTGGATGGAGCACCTTTGAATGGGTAGCAACCTTGCCGCCAATCCTCATGGTGTTTGTCTTCAAGATCTATCTCTCCCGCAACTTCAGCTCGCAATTTCGTTACTTCATGCCGAATGAGAATGATATTGCAACCAGCAAGGTGCACTCGGAACGAGCTGACAATCAAGGAAACCGCCTTGCCAACCGATTTGGCCACCCTGCTCTCCACGCAGACCTCTTCACGCCAATGCTCCATGCACGAATGATGCACTTGTTGCCTGAAGTATATCGGGGTCGTTTAGCAACTCAAGAGACCAAGCTAGAAGAGTATGGTGGGGAAAAAATGGAAGCTCAGATAACTCCTAGCGGCGTCAAGATAGCGTCTGTAGACCAGGTATGTGATTTTGCACATGACGACATAATCGATTTATCAAAAGCGTTTCTTTGATTACACAGCGCGATCTGGAATATGATCCTGTACTTTACCAACGAGACCGCGGCGAGCTTGACTGGGATCAGCGCTCTATGAGTTCAGCCCCAATTCTGAGCGATGGTAGTTCTACTTTACATGGATCGAAGTCCGGGTTCTTTACGCCCGAAGGCCGCAGTTCACCAGCTCCACAACTAGGTGGTTACGACCAGTACATGACACACGGTCCGAGGGTACAGACTGAGCAATTACCCCTTCTCCAGCGCACTGACAGCCGACCGACACTTTCACCACATGAGTCGACAGGCTCATTTCTTGGATATGCACAACAGGTTCAATATCCACCTCCACCAGTAGCTGTGTCACCCAGCGAGGTACAATATCCACCGACCCCAATACACCGGGGATCGTCTAGCGATGGCTACCGCGAAGCTCCGACACATCGTCCACATCACTCACAAGGTTTATCCCAGGAGACATACCCTCCGCAGTCATATCCACGATACATGACGAATCAAGGCCCGTCGAGAAAGAGAGGCGCGGATGGACACTAACGATCACTTTCATTCACACAAATCTCACTATCAGGGCTGCCATTGGGCCGACAGAGGCTAGGCGCATCGGACATCTTCGGACATCTCGGACATCTACGATGACTCGTCTGCTGTTTTTCTAATTTTCAACGGACACTACGGTTGCTTATATTCCTAGAACTGCCCCCAGAATTGCGTGGCTTGTACTACAGAATTCCAGTCGATCACTGTCAATGTTATTCCGAACACTATCACGACAAGTCACGTTCGCTATGTTTTATATTTTTTTGTGATACTCTTGTACCATAGAATGATTCCCTAGGTTTTCAGAGTTACCTTTTCTGGCTAGCGAGCGTTGGGTACTCTGCTTTAACAACTTTCTTGACGTTTACTATCTCATAGCAATAATTCCCGTATTACTGTAACCTACGCCTGAAGCCCGAAGCTGAAAGGCATAAAAATTTTACTGACTGGGATCCGAGCGCCTAGTCTTAGAACCAGGGTTTCCAAAGGCCCTGGCTTTGATCATTCGTCCAAGACTATTCCAAGTCCTGAAACATATGGAAGAGTACGAGCTCGACTCACATGGTGGACTAATTCGCAATTTATTTACAGCTGTAATTACCAGTGAACTGAATCTACCTCGGGCTCTTGGATTATAGTGGACTCCAAGAAAGTTGTTGCTCTGCCTTGGTAACAGCTCGGCCTGTGTCTCAGGACCTAGTACATAATCTATCCTCTGTAAATAAATAACAGTTCTATGACATTGTATATCACACTCCCGACAAGTCTCAGACTAACCAATGGGCATCTCGAACTTAGGGTGAGTTCTATGATACTTAAATCACTTCATGACTCCGGCGGGGTGGTATGGGTGTTTGCTTCTCTCTCCTTGACAGTGATAGGGTGAGGTTTTGATTAGCAGCGTGAGAGACAATAGAATCACTGTCTATTGTTCACTATAAAGAAACTCGCAATTAATTCTGGGAATCCAAACCCTCCAGTGCTGATTCAATGTAAGTAACCCCTGTGATCATAGCATAGAACCATCTTGGTTTGATCCATGCTTTTTACAAAATCTGCAGAACGAGATGCATCCGTATGCTTATGTCGCCACCAGAATCACAGTCCAGACCGTGCTACACTGCAACACGACTAACACGAGTTTACGAGCATTAAAGTGATAGTTTTGGCTTCTCACGCAGCCTCACGCAGTCTATGGTCAACCTCGTATCGTGCCTTTCATTCGCTCTCGAGTTCGTATGTGATCCATGTTGCTACTTCTACGCATTCGCCTCAACCTGCTGTTATCATAACCGACTTGGAAATTCTGCAAGCGTGAGTATTGCTTCATTTCCCTGCCGACCAGGAAGGGAATGGGCATTTACTTCCTTCTGGATCTGTAAAGGTCAAATTTGTCTTTCAGGCGAGAGGGCACTGATTCATGAGTTCCTGATAACACCACGGTGATCCGTTACATAAATGTGTTCTACTTTTAACAGCCACATGCAGCCACTGGTCCACGCCCAGAATTACATTTGGGACGTGATTGACTGGACTGCGATGGAATTTGTTCCAATGATGTCCATAAATATTGATATTTCGAATACTAGCATATGATCATGGTGTATGGAAAATGAAAGCGCCCTGCGCCGTCTGTGAAGCTCGACTGCGAGACTTATGTAAAACCTATAACACAAAACTGTGACGAAAGTCTTGGCGAATCCTCGTAATACCTCCTCGTGCACCCTATCTGCTCTCTCAAAGTGCCCAACTCGCGGTAGCTGTCAACCGGAATGTGTATTTGTGTAGCGGAAAAGTGACCGCGGGGGTGTCCGAGCGCGTCGGGTGACGTTGTCAATCTCAAAATTATGATGAAAATAGTTCAAGACCGCGTTCGAGGAAGAGCGACCAAAAAGGCTGTCTATCAATGTAAGATAAGAAGAGTATCAGTGTGAAGTCTTAGATAATGTAAACTCTTACTCACCTACCCCTGCCTTTATGAACTGGTGACCAGTGGCGCTTTGCGATCGTGAGGGACCATAAGAAACGCGACCTGTCACCCCCACCAAAAAAAAAGTACAATGAATATCAATGTTCACCTCTATCTTCATTCTTGTCGCACTATGTACAAGACGACGCCACTGACCCCAATATATTGCATGAACCGGTTCAAATTTTTCTCCCGTGCAGATGGCTCCCCCTCACTCACGGGGAGATCATACTCGATGGCAAGCTGCTTGGCAGAGCTCGAGTTTTGCCCAAACAAAGTTGCCAGGTCTTTCGGAAATATCGGACAATGTTCCCCATTGGGTCGTAGGAGCGGGTGCAAAGGATCATTGAGATGATTCGAGCGTAGAAGTGAATTTGCACGCCGCGCCTCTCTGTAATGCCGAATGTTTGAAAAAAAAAGAAATTCGTGCAGTTGAGATGATGATACGCACGAATTGTACAGGCTTTGTTTTACTTGCTCGATTTGCCGTTTATGTTCGTGTACTTGTTCTTTCAGTTGCTGAGGTATTTGAGCCATAAGCTACGCGACAAAGTAAGATATCGTCAGTAATTGGATGAGGTTGAACGGAACCCAGAATTGATACTTCATTGGCGACACGTTCTTTCACAATCCTCGCTACTCCTTCCCTGATCATGTCATGGACATGCGTAGAGAGATGGGCAATGATTTGATCCTTTAGCACGTCACGTAAAAGGACCTTTATTTCTCCTATACGTTCTTCATGCTTGCGATCCTGGGCGTGTAGCAGTTTTCGGAGGCGATGAACCTACAAAGTAACGTCACAAAGTATATCCCAGCTAACATGCGAAAACTCTGAACTTACTTGATGTGCTGTGTCCATTGCAGGACCCAGACTCGCTATTCTCGCCGTTTGTTCTCCGAGGGTGTCGAAGGTATGGCCTAATGCCCCTAGTGTTTGCTTCATAGTTTTCAAAAGTTCTTCAATTTCTGTCAAATCCGGCGGGGGAGTGGTTGTAGCCACCGAAGCCACGGAACGAACAGACATTGCCTTCCCTGGATTGTTTGGTGAACCTGGTACAGATGGAACGGGCGTCACGGTCTTTGGGTCTTCAGCCATCGGTAAAGTAAGTTGTAGAGCGTATGCCTTGGGGAAGAGCTAAAGGTGGAGGACGATGAAGAAAAGGTGACTAGAAGGAAAGGCAAGGCCTTTTAAGTTCGTTCATGATGGTATTCGAGTGGTTCGGGCGCGAGAGATGGAAGGTTCAAAACACGTGGTGTCCTGCAGGTATCCTGCAACTTCCGGCATGATTATGTGCATTTTAAGGTATTAGTCGGTTCAGTATGCTTTTGCGAATGTGAACCTCGTTGCCCCATTGGATTTAAGGTGATTTGATGGAATGATCATCGACGAGCAATGCAAACTGGCACTATCTGAACATGACTCAAAACTGCGGTGGTTTCAGGAAGCACACGAGGTGTCTAAAAGTCACCCTAAGACTTGAAGCTTGAAGGCTTACGAGTCATTCCTAAGGTGATACACCCGGTTTCCAACAGGACAATATGAAAGTCTCAGCCTCCGTCTTTTTCCGTGTAGGTTTTAACCTCCGAAGCTCCGTCAAGCGCCTTGGGACTTGCGAAAACACTGGGATGGTCTGCTGCTTCAAGGCTCTGTTCTTCATCTTCACGACAGCTGCCTTTCTATACGGAACAAGCTTCTTGGTACTGAAGCCCCTTGCATCTTTGATCACCAAACTCGGCCCCTCAGACTTCAGCTCAAACACATCCAAGTTGGCAGAGTATTTCGCATGGCCGTCCATTATCCTTGCGTCTCGTTACGAAAGTAGTCAAGTTCTAAAACACTTGACATCAAACGGAAGGCTCACTATGCTTTCCGAGCGTCATTTCAGTGTCACTCAAATCGATCCACTCTTTCTCCAAGAGAGTGTCTTTCTATCACGCGCATTTTCTCAAGCCATGAAGCCGAGCAGAATTATCCCTTTTTATTATAGGGCGTCTAGATCCTTCCAGAGAGAAGACATAACTATTGCGACCCTCGTCACCAGTAATCGTTTCGAAGTACTCGCTGCACTCGTGCAACAATACCAGGGTAATCTTGCTCTATTTTTTATTGTGGCTACACCTTGCCGCAGCCTAATATACAATAGGTCCCATATCAGTAGCTATACACGTCACTGATTCATCTCAACGACGCGACGCACTTCTTCAAGAATTGCATGAATTGTACACGAAAAGTCCGAACCTTGCTGAATACCTCGACGTACACCTTGTTCTAGATGTTTTCGAACGGCAATTCAATACCTGGAGAAACATTGCCCGCTTTTTCGCAGCCTACCGCACAGATTTTGTCATGATGCTGGATGTCGACTTTGCACTCTGTACCGACTTCAGATCACGCATTCAGGATGCCGCCGAAAGCGAAGTGATGGAAAAGGTAAGACAGGGAACAGCGGCGCTCGTCATTCCAGCGTTCGAGTTCACAAAATATGAAGAGGGACTGAATCAAAGCACATTTCCACGCAACAAACGAGTGAGATTCCTTACACGTTTCCCCCGCATTCAATTTTAGCAATTATCCTGAATGGGTTCAAGGCACTTCTGTCTCTTGTTGAGGAGGGACGACTTGGGATGTTTCATGCTGCTTGGCATCCAGGCCATAATATCACAAATTACAAACGCTATTACACTGCGTCTCCTGGGGAAGTTTACAAGGTCGTGGGATACCAACAAGCCTATGAACCTTATGTCATTTTCAAAAACGCTGGGACGCCTTGGTGAGCCAATGATCAACTCTTCTCATACGTGGTTTCTCTTTGTTTGCCCTCGAGTTCACCAACTACATTCTTCCATGACTTGGATGGACGGCAGGTGCGATGAGCGATTCATTGGATATGGTGGCAACAAAGCTGCATGTCTCTTCGAGCTGTACTTGTCAGGGATTGATTTCTTTGTTCTATCCGATGACTTCATTATCCATCAAAGTCATGCATATGCCGAACAAGTGAGAAAGCAAGAGGTAGACAAAACTATAGCTATTTTCATCAGTCCTCCTTGATGAAATGACTGACATATGACCAGCGAAAATACAATAGGAAAATATATACTGACTATCGTGAAGAGACATGTCTACGGTGAGGATAAAGCAAATTACGAACCTTACTTTTGTATTAACGTTCGTTAACCTTAGCTACCTTCGATACTTCCTCGCTGAAAACATCATGGACACTGTTCGTGGACATAATTTACAATCGGAGTGCAGGAAAATCAAAGGCTTTGCTCGAGTTGCAGCAGAGGCGAGTTTATTCCATATCCTAAATATTCCATCGCTAATATATTGGAATCAATCGAAGCTTATTTCGTCGCATCATAATGGCGTATGACTACAGTTGCATTCAAAATCCTCAGGTCAGTCAAGTCCTAAAAGCGTTCTCCAGAGACTCGTGGTAGAATTTTAGGGCAAACTCATCCAGTTCTCGATCAATTTTCCGAGATTTGGCGTACCAACACCTGTCACTGGATCCCAACCTCGAACCGCTTTAAAACCCTTTAGAGTAATTGTTGAACATTAAAAAATGGATTTTCTTATGAGTGAGGGTGTATTACGTACAGGTGTTCCTGCGAATAGATATTTTGATGAGCGATGTGGCCGAGATGTGAAGGGCTACTTACCGCATCCTGGATTTGTTCCATTCACAATGTCATTAAACGCACTCCTAAATTGCGGCGCATATATCTGTCCTTCTCCGTGAGCTGAAACTTTCCCAACCACGATTTAGGCTCACTGTCGGATTAATGAAACCAACGGGCCTCTTTCCTCGTGCAAGTCGTGCATCATTTACAAGTGTAATGATAGAGCCGACCACTGGTGTCGAAGCGGAGGTTCCGAACTTGTTCTCTCAGCTATGCCGATTTCTAAAACAGGGACTAACTCACAACAAGAGAGAAATTACCATCAACTGCAATGACGTAATTGGCACCGTTCGCGCTGAGGTCGGGGTAGCCGCGAACCTAGGTTAACCGTCTCTGAGAGATTTAGAACCGTAGGAAGATGAAATGACCTACAGTCTGGGAGTTATTGAACTGCGTGCTGTTATACGGCGGGGGATGTCTGGCGAAGAAAATAGACTGGGCCGCTTTCTGATATTCAGGCACAGGAAATACATTGCTGAAACCGCCACCACTAAAGATTACCTGTTCACAGGCTGATTCGGGATCTGTTACTTTTGCACCAGGATTGACCTGAGTGGCACCGCTATGAAGGTCATAAGTCAGTACCCAAGGGGAAAAAAAGACGAACGCACACCGAGGTGACAAACGGACAGGTGCCGGGGAAACTGGGAATGAATCCCGGAGCAGTCGTGCTCCTGGACCCATTAGGGAACATACATATATTCATGCGACCTGCAACGCCTCGGTCACCGCTGGAATATAAAACTGTTGTGCCAAGGAGCCCCAACTTCCCGTACTCGTTGCACTGCCTTGTAAGATAAGCGGGTGAAGCATCCGGTTCATTGAAAGAATAAGATGTGCTTATAACGTTTGCTGGTTTGGCGATACCGCACGATTCGGTTTGGTTGAATCCTCCTGGTAATGGGTCGGGATAAATACCGTCTCGCGACGGGCTATCTCCACCTTGGAAGGTACAGTACGAGCCGTCGAGAGCATCGAGCCTGTTGCATGTTGTAAAATTGAAAGAATGGGCGGAGGGATATGTGGTACTCACAAATTATTGAATGAACCCCCTTCAACAAGGTCGCCAACTTGATACAGCTGAACAGGTTGGGGGTTCGTTAATGTCATCCCATATTCCAAGTCCAAAGAGCTCTCTCCATTAAAGCCGAAGCTTTGGTGAGCCGTCTGCGCAACACCGCCGTCAATTGAAACAAGTACTGGTGCGTTCGGACCCTGAGAAGTAGAGAATTTTTGAAAAAAGAGTTCTAGGTCAGGCTGAAGGAACGCTTGCGGGGTATACTCCACTACAGGGCAGAGACTAAGGTTTGACGTACACGGGATAACAATATTCTATACTGACCTATACCAAAAATATTTTCGTGAGTGGATACGGGTTTATAATTGATGTTGTAGAGAGCTCTCAGGCAATCGGGTGTTATGGTTTTATCGCAGCTGTCCAGCTCAGATCCAGAGACTAACGGCTGTACCACGGGGCCCTTTAACTTTGGCAAGTCGTCAGAGGTCGGCGACCCAAGGCTGCGCAAAATGCCAGACGGCAGAGTTTCGGGTGATGCGCGTCGAGTTAATTGTTGATGCATAGACCCCGAGTCGATATGGGTCACGAGCAACGTTGGCGTAATGATTTCAATGTGAGGGTGGATATATTGTGGAACTGAATACGAGGTGCAACCTAAAAACCCAAGTATTGTCAAAAAGATCACAGAGACAGTTGTAGGTGTCCATAAATGCACTACTGACCGATATGCTCAAATCCAGCTTCATGGCGATATATGTTATACTTGGCGTCCAGGAGTTCTTCCATTTCTGTTACGGTAGCATTGAAGTAAATCCATCCTTGGCTAGCCGTCAACCCCAGTCTCTCTTTTCCTATTCCGGAGCCGACCAGCCAGTTCTGTACGGCGTCGATTGTATCAGGTGCCGGTGAAAAGGTCTGAGCAACTCGAGCAGGCGTCCAGTGTTGACCGTATTGGCTCGATTCTGGGTGTGATACTGACGTCAAGAATTCCTCGAGACGATCAATATTCCTCTGCTTTAATCCAATGCGAACAGCAAGAACTAAATCATGATTTGGCTGGTGGGATACTAGCCAATCGACGGGGATCACGTCACGTTTCTCAAACACGCGCATCTCAACGATGGCTTTGGAGTCGGTAAACACGGGGAGAAGGACATTGAGGAGAGTGATACTCAAACGGAGGACCCTCAGGCGTGACATTCCACTGTTGGCTTGAAGCAATCACTTCCATGGAATCTTTTGTAAGGTTGGCTTTGTAGTCTTGACGGATTGATAGACCATGACACATGGGTTTCTTGCAAACACCCATGTACTACTAGGTACCATTTCATGGAGAAAATAGAGAGAACCGCAAGGAAGCAGCGCATAGCGCATGGTGCGCCAGCGCACCTGACCGACAACACTTCGCCGAGCCGCTCCGCGATAGCCGTGAGATCTTCCGTGGTGAAACATAACTGGGAGAAAGAGACAGGTATCTAGCCGAGGTATATATATACTTTTCATTTTCCACGTTGTTGATTACAAATATCATCCCTCTCTTTACAGCATTCGATAGCTTCCTGTCGAAATCAATTAGATTTTGCATGACGCTTGCCGAAATCATATACTGCATTTTGAGCAAGCCAACCCCCAAGTAGTCTTTCTTTCATCCAGAAGGGACATCCTGCCTGACTGTCTTGTTCTTGAAGTGCGAAAGAAGAGTCTGGACTTGCAACTTTAATCACAAATGATTCGCATGGAATAAAGTGGTTCTCAACCTACTTAGTATTCGAACATCGACAATACGCGAACTCATTAAATGCTCATTGGATTGGGACCAAAAATCCCATTTGTACCCGACAGAGTAGGAAGAAAGGAGGATTACATCATCCAAAAAGCACTTCGAATGACTGCTAGGCCTGCGGTCTGAACAACATAGTTTCAGACGCGCAAGTAAAAAGAACACAAAGAGCAACCGGCTCCTACTTCCGGACGAGGATTGGTGAAAATGATTCTAAATTCGAGCTCAGCTAAAGATAACCAATAGATGATGATAGATGATGGCTCAGTGGAGTGGTGGCAATGGTTAGCTTTAACATTCTTGCATCCATTGGTCATTGTAATTCGTTTATTCACGAGAAAAGGAGAGGGCTTACTTACAACAGGAAGTGTGTTAAATTGTTTTGAATTAATCCTCTCCATTGCCTGCAACCCTGGCCATGTCACTACTACGTGCATGAAAAAAAAAATGTTTGGAGGAAAAGGCCTCGACTGAAGTAAAATTAGCACCGTTCTTCAGCAATTATGGGTAATGACGTGATAAACCCATGAACCAACAGGAAAAACAAGCGTGTCCGCCTTATAATAGAAGCAATTTGATCGGAAGTTAACAGGTTCTTAGACCATAAGGTAACGATCAAATGGGGTAAAGGATGAGCAAAAGGACGTATAGCAACGTCCCTCAAGGTAATTTTACAGGATAAATTTGAAGTCGGAGGCGGTAGGGGTTAAGGTCAGGAAAACGTTTCAACCAGACCTTTGGACTCGGAATATATATATATATATTCGCACGGAACTCCCGAAAGTTGTTTATTACGTAACATAGCAAAGGGCCAGTGTATTCTTCATCCTCCCTTTCGTTGAATTGTTGGCGATCATGAGCGTTGACCGGCTAGCTCCAATGGTTCGTCAAATATTGACCGCCCCAGATACGGACCTCTCCACCGTTTCTGCAAAGCGTGTTCGCAAACAACTCCTTGAGCTCGATCCAGACATCACGTTGGAATTTGTCAAGCAGAACAGGGATCCCATTGACACGCTTATAAAAAACATTTTCGCAAGCTTGAACAGCTCAGATACCGGGGAAGACTTCCGAGAAGACTCACCCCAAATCTCAGTGAACGGGAACGGAAAGCGGAAGCGGGATAATGGTAGAGGGACGATAGCAAAGAACGAAAGGGAGGACAGTCAGGGAGAGGACGATCGAGCTACCGGGGATGACGAAGAGGAGCCCAGTAGCCCTTCACCAACCCCACCTGTTGCTAAGAAACCGAAGAAGGCGAGCACACGAGCACTCACTGATGAAGAATATGCCAGGCAGCTTTCCTCCGAAATTAACCAAAGACCCTCCAGAGGAAGTCGGAAAGGGAATGGCTCGTCGAAGAAAGGGGCCAGCAGGACACCAAAGAAAAAGAAGAGTCGCGCACAAATAGAGGACTCGGACGATAATGAAGAAGCCGAGGGTAGCTCACAGATAAAAAATTCCAGGAAAAAAAGTGGTGGCGGAAACGCGAAGGGGGGCTTTGCCAAAGAGTACTCGCTGAGGTTTGTGCTTTCATTTCGAATGTATTGGCTTAATTCTTACTATGTTTATGTCTACCAATCAAAGTGAGCCTTTGGCAGCCGTCATAGATGCACAACAACTATCTCGACCGCAGGTTGTGAAAAAACTTTGGCAGTATATTAAATCTCGCGATCTTCAGAATCCTAAAAACAGACAAGAGATTCTTTGCGACGATGCTATGAGAGCCGTGTTTAATGCAGACAAAGTTGACATGTTTACGATGAACAAAATTCTTGGCCAGTGAGTGTAGATTCATACTTTTTCGAACCTTGCTAATTTCTGTCCCTTAGACATTTATATGAGCCTGAATCGTAGCCATGGCGTTTGCAGCTGTCCGATCTTCTTCGCTATTGTCGTTGCTCTGTGTTTTCATTCTTCAAGACTATTTGCATGTGTGGTAGTATAACGGTGTTTTTATATTCAAAGGGCTATGATTATACCTACCTCATTCATCCGCTGTTATCTCGAGTTGCTTTCATAAATTTTTATTCTGCCCCAGTGATCAGCTCTTCCCGAACCTGCTCACTTGACTGCATTGCTTCGACCTTCCGCTACATCATTGCAGACAGCGCTGTTGGAGGAAAAATGTGATCATGACGGAAGCCCATATGGGCCCACACCGCGTACGGACCGGGACGGTTGTCCACTTGTCATTTGACCGAGGGAAGTGCGAGAAGCGAACTCAATTCACAATCTTGCACAAGCCTGCATGGTTTTAGCGAAGTAATTCTCATACCACGTTATATCCAAGAGGACTTCTAATTGGAGGCCTCATATTGAACCATCTCAACATTCGAGTTCTGTCTGACATGCCCACCTCCCATCTTCCCAAACTGCTTGTATGTGGTAAGTGTTTATCACAGCAGCATTGGATCAAACTTTTGAGAGGTTCATGTTCAAGGTGACATCGTTTGGGCTCATGACGAGGTGAAACAACTCTTGGGCAACATTGCTACAGTCGTGGTGGGTAGTGCAGCGAACTTCATATTTGTAGATAAGGACTCAAAACATGCTCCTAGCGTGTTGACTCGCAGACCAGAGACGAGTTTTTTTCGCAACTCAAAGATAATGGAAAGTTTGCCTCTGCGGTCGGCATATATAGACACAATTCTTCTGCTGATCGTATTGGACTATTCGACAAAGAATTGATCAAAAACTTGCCCTCTTCCATGCAGTGGATTGCTCATAACGGTGAGCTGGACATATTTTATTCTGATCACTCACCTGACATTCTTCAGGCGCTGGGTACGACCAGATCGACGTCCACGCCGCCAAGAACCGAGGTGAGACAGCAGCGGGTTTCATATGCTACTGCAAATGACTGATTTATTCATGCTCAAAGGTATTCGTGTTTCCAATACTCCTGGAGCTGTGGACGATGGTACAGCTACGACAGCCCTCTACCTCCTTATCGCAACAATTCGGCAGTACACACGAGCCGAACTTTCGGCTCGGGCTGGAAACTGGAAAAAGAATTTGCAGCCTGCTCACGACCCTTCTGCACTCACTCTGTCTATCATTGGCTTGGGTGGAATTGGCTTGCGATTTGCACATATGGCACACGCACTTCCCATGAAGCGGATCCTTTACCATAACCGTAATAAAGTTAAGGACGCCCCAGACTGGCTAGAATATTACCCAAAGGAGCGATTGGGGGATATGCTGAAGGAGACCGATGTGTTGAGCATTCACATTCCTCTGCGGAAGGATACAGAAGGATTTGTAAGCGAGGAAATGATAAGGGGATTGAAGAAGGATGCCAGGATCGTCAATACAGCCAGGGGAAAGGTTATTGACGAGGAAGCACTCATCAGAGCCCTCGCCGATGGACATGTAAGCTTTCGTTCTTGAATCACCCCCCGAAAATTTTCACTGATATACTAATTAGCTCTCAGCTGCGGGGTTGGACGTCTATCCAGATGAGCCGAATATAAACCCACGCTTATTAGAGTTCCCACAGGTAACCCTACTTCCTCATATGGGCACAGAGACAGAGGAATCACAACGAAGTATGGAAGTTCGTGCATTATCTAATTTGAAGGACTTCATGGAGGAGGGCGCTGGGAAGGATCTGGTGGTTGAGTATAAGTGAGCTTCAGAGGGTGTAAGACTGGCATAACGTTGACACAGAATTGGCGCAGTACCATCGAGAGAATTGCAGTGGCCAAGTTATGACTAACTATCGCTTTTTGTGCTTGATCGTCAAGACATCAGGTTATAAGGACGTGGACCCATACTATTTTCTTTTCAACTTAAAATATCCATGAGCGAAATGTAAGGAGTTGGAAACACGAAATTCTATGACAAATAAGCGAGTGGTTTTCCCCCTCCAACACTGGCACCTTCCTGGCTTTAGAACCTTGTAATGTCCATTTCATAACAGTGTACGATAGTATGCTAAGGCGGGCAGGTAACGAGTTATTGCCCCTTACCCATTCAGAAATGCATTCGTGCTGCATTCAATATACGCACGGTAGAGCAGGCAGTGGTCGATATAGTAGAGTGTAAGAGTGATCTGCAGCTGGTATGGGGTATAATCAATAGACCAGGGAAATCAAGAACAAAGAGTATATACAGCTGTCAGCATATAGGGAGAGGCTAGCTATCTTGCAGTAGTTATTACATAGAAGAAAAATGGGCAGATTTTAGTATCAGTTTCTACGCTGTAGGTTAAACCATTGATTTTAAGCTAGGAAATTTACTGTCTCACTATCGGGAGGAAGTTGACCGAGGCAGTTTGGCATCTGTGTCTCCAATTCACTTCACCGGGATCGCTCACTAATATCGACCTCTAAACACTGGTAGAATAGCGCGGATAAGTAGCGCTAGGGTGTTTATTCCCCGTGGACGTGATGACAAGCCCTTCAAGCTAGCTAAGCTAGACACTCAACATGTCATATCATTACATATACTTCAGGTTTCTAAATTCTTCGATGATGTTTGAAGTCAACACACTGCGTCCTGACATGCAACTCGTGGCAACTCGTGGCAACTCAGTGGACATCGAGCACCGAGCTAAATTTGAACAAGTGATAAACGTGTCTTGCTCATGTCCATATTTCGAACGATCAACATTCTCAACTTCCAATAAATGGAGATTCCGCAAATTCTCGTCATCCTCACGCCACCCCATTGAGTCCAAGTGCATTCGTTGGCTCAGTGCTATGGAAATGAAAAATCAATAAATCGTAAATAAGAAGATAATAAATTTCTCTTGGGCTTACTTGTCTGGATTGAGGGATGGTATGGGAATAAGATGAAACGCGACGCCTGCACGCATGGTGAGTTGAAGTTAGTGTGTAAAAGGAAGAAGTGAGCGAGGAAACTCACCGATATGTGACATGAATCGGTTGAGGTTTTGTTCCCGCATATCATGTTCTTGAAGGTTGAAATCACGAACGAGATTTAGGGCAGCATCAGCTACAACACAGAAATCAATTATAACTTGCAATGGGAGGCCGAGAAAAAAAAACATACCATCATATGAAAAAAGCGATCTAAGGTCGCGAGGGAACTGATCGGATTGTGTTCCATCACGTTTCAAAACGTGGGATAATGGGTCATCCACTGTATTTTCGTTTGATAGTCAGATGGAGATTGAAGTTGGAGTTGACCAGGTACTTACAGTTGTTGGAACGTAAAACAGAGTTTGCCCGACGTGCCTCACTGAATAAGAACCATTATTCAGAAGATATGCTCACTGAAGTAAGTGTAACTAAACTGACGAGTTAACGAGGGAATGCTTGACCTCCGCGAGTTGGCGTTTACTCGCTTCAGCTTGCTGTTCGAGACTGACAGGCAAGTGGTCGCCAATTTGCGCAGCTACCTCTTGTCTGACTTGGAGGGCAATCTCGGCACGAATCTGCTCCTCTATCTGGGCACTAAGGTATGTGCGTTAATACTCCGAGGTCCAGAGTACTCAAAAGCACTGACCGCATGTCATTTGCGATGTGATCTTTCAATACATCCTTTGTGTAAGGATTAGTACACATCGAACTCAAATTACACGCAACATGTATAAAATATACTTTAATCATGTGCTTCACTTCCGTTACCCTGGCGTCTTGCTTTTTGTCTTGCTGGCGGATGTGTCGACGTAGTGTAGAAATCTGATGTGCAGAATCCTGTCCCACCGCCTTAGCTAACAGCCTGTCGTGTTTTACTACATGAGAGACAAACCATTGATGGCCCAAGAGTCGTGATTCGGTCAGACTGTGCGCCCAAGGTTACAAAAGTTGCGTCACTAAAGCAGAATAGTAAGCTTGTTGAGCTTCAAGGTAAAATGGGAAGCCTACAGAGTTCCAAGAGTAGACTTCATCATTGCAAGTAACTCTCGGACGGCTGTCGCGTCGGCACCTGGGTAGGGAGTGTTGGGGGTTCGTGGACGGGGAGTCAAATGACCATTGCCGGAAGACATGGCGTGAGTGTAGTATTAAGTAAGTGGAATGGTAAGTGACGCAGTGAGACAAGAAAGGTGGAGCTCCCAGGTATGGTGCGGGGGTGAGTTACCAGAGGGTTATAAGTAGTAGTGAGGAAGTCAGGCGGGGGTGCGAAATGTCTGGGATGAAAGACTCGTGTTTACGGTGCATTGGGGGCATGCTAGCCTAACCCCAAATGCCCGGTGACAAGAATTCACACTCTAGTATATCCGTCAAGGGATTCATCAGATGCGTTTACTAACTGTGCGGGGCAATAAATTGGGCCAAACTCATGTTACTCATATGTCACTAAAGGCAACGTTAGTGGGTGTTAGCTCCCTAAAGCATTATATTTCAATTATAGGTGGCATGTGAACCAGGAGCAAACGAGGAGGCACACCTTACCGACACGTGTTCACGGCGTGGTAGATATTGAAAGAATCAATAAATCTAGTAAGGGTATGCACCTTAGTTCCTGTAATGTGTCATCGAGCTGTGGCTTGAGACGGTCAACATTCCGGGAAGAAGTTAAAAAAATTTTATGAAGACATTCAAGTAGAAGTCACGTGTTATAAAACGGGACACGTTCGCACAGGCTACCAGAGCCCTCAATGACTTTGCGAGGGTGTTCACATCGAAAAGCGCGAGGTCGAAGAGCTACATGGGTAGCTTTCTGTCTGGTGGCACTGTCGTTGACTGTATGTGCATCGGTTCCCGACTCGACTGAAAGCACAGAAGTGAGTGTGAATGAGGCTATCCACCCTAGATCAACCCAACTGATTCTTTTAGACCACAAGAACCACTGACGTTATTGTTGCACAGGAGGTACAATTTTTGTGTCTTTAACCTGCAAAAATTAACGATTACTGGATTCTTCAGGATTCTCACCCTCCACCAGCTGACTTACAAGCGAAGGAGGCATCTCAGGCTCACCTTCAAGCTCTTCAGACGCTCTCTGCTTTAACGGCAGCATCGACGCAGGCATCTGACCCTTATTCCCACTCTTCATCTCAGTCGTCCTCATCGCCTTCTATTTTAACTTCCTTCCTAAGTACTGTGTTTCCCACACCGAATCAACGTGGTCCTATTGCGACCGCAATACGCATAGCTCAGAGGCTTCGACAACAAACATGGGCTCCAAGACCTGTACTTGCCCTCTTTGGTTTAATAGGAGGTTCCTCGATGAAAGGAGGTTCAAGTCGAAGCAGAAAAGGTGAAGAAATGAGGGGACGCGCGGTCAAGATTGTCGATCTTTTGGAGCACTCCATAGAACTGGGAAATGTAGACGCATTGTATACTCTCGGTCGGATCTCATTGGTATGTACCATTGCCCACATTTGATACGTCAACGTTGAAGTGTCACTGTAGTTTCCTCCACCGGTACTGCCTTTGAATGCGTCCCGTGCATTTCACACCTTTGAACGGCATGCCAGCATCACAGGAAATGCCACATCACTTGCAATGGTAGCCTTTTTTCATGGCACGGGATATGGCAATCTTCTGCTAGGGACACAGATCGATGACATAATGGAAAATACCACAGTCTCTTTACCTGTTGACCAAGCTCGTGCCCTTTTATACTATACTTTTGCGGCCCATTTAGGCGACTATGGCTCCCAAATGGCACTCGGATACCGTTATTGGACAGGCATTGGGGTCAATGAAGATTGCATGGTTGCCCTTGACTGGTATGAAGCAGCAGCTGAACAAGGTCTGAAAAACCATACATTTTATTGTCTCTAGTTGACAATCTAGCTTTTGGATAACAAGCTATGAGCCATTTTCTCTCCGGACCTCCAGGGGGACGCACCCTTCCGTTGACTCATACTAAATTATCGGACCTTGAGGGTGGGGTCTATGGTCCTGGGGCAAGTGTTGCCTCCACAGGATTACATGCTGGCAGGTGAGCTTTGTGAATTGCTTTGGATATTTCGCCATTCTCACTATACTTTAGACATGTCATCAAGGCAGCCAATGCTCGGGCAGCGGGAGAGACTTGGGAGGACGTTTTGGATTATTATCAGGTATGTTTAACCCTGTACTCTCCCCCTTTCCTGAACATCCTTTTAGTTGATCTATTGACTGTCTTCGTCCAGTTTAATGCGGATCGCGGAGAACTAGAATTTGCGTTTCGTCTAGGAAAGATCTATTATCAAGGTAGCGTTTACCCCTCCGTAGGAGGGATAGCTTCGGGTGCCGAAGGTGTTGGAGCTGTTCCCAGGGACTACCACCGCGCACGAGCCTATTTTCTCAGGATCGCCCGACAGCTTTGGCCGCTTGCTAGTCAAGGTAACAAAAAGGCAGAAGTTGACGAGCAGACGACACTTGTAGCTGCACAGTCAGCATGCTTTCTTGGACGCATGCTCCTCCGAGGCGAAGGAGTACAACAGGATTTTAAACTTGCCAAATTGTGGTTTGATCGCGGCGCAGAATATGGCGATCGGGAGTGTCACAATGGGCTCGGTATCATCTGGAGGGACGGACTCGGGGTCAAAAAGGACGAAAAGGTGGCGATCGCGAATTTTCATATATCGGCTGGTCAAGATCTGGCAGAGGCACAGGTCAATATGGGCAAATATTATTATAGTAAGTGATCTGACCCAATCATTTACAGTGCACTGATGAATGTAGATCAGGGCGATCTTGCCACCGCAAACAACTACTTTGACGCGGCAATGCGTCACGGCTCTCCCTTCGAAGCGTATTACTACATTGCATTCCTCCATGCTTCTCGAGCTCAGGACCCCGCCACTCTATCAGAGGTGAGGGCGGGCTCTTGTCCTGTAGCGGTTTCATTCTATAAACTAGTTGCGGAGCGCGGCTGCTGGAAAGAGGATCTCCTCACAGAAGCAGAGGCACTCTGGCAGGCAGGTGAAGAGAAACGTCGCACAAAAACGCGCCTGTTGGGAACTCGGGCGAGTGATGAACATACAAGAGAGCATGCGGAAGCCATGCTACGATGGTTTATCGCTGCGGAGAGGGGATACGAGATTGCCCAAAACAACATTGCGTGGGTGCTTGACCAGGGTGAGTGGGGTGTCTGATTGTAGAAGTACCACTTTATTCTGAAAATGGTTTTGCTGTCAGATAAAAGTAGCTTGCGCCACACGCGTTTCGCCCGTGCTCAATCGAATGAAACCGCCCGTGTAGCACTTACCCATTGGACCCGGTCAGCCGCTCAGCGAAATGTCGATGCTTTGATAAAAGTTGGCGATTACTACTTTTATGGGCTCGGCGTAAACGATGAACCAGAAACAGTACGATGGGAGAAGGCAGCTGGATATTATCATTCAGCGGTTTCCACTCAAATTAGCGCATTAGCAATGTGGAATTTGGGATGGATGTACGAAAATGGCGTCGGTGTCACGCAAGTACGCCAAAATTTCTTATATCTTAGTCCTTTTTTTTTTACTATCCACGTCATCTAGGACTTTTATCTGGCAAAGCGATACTATGACATGGCCCTTGAAACCAACAGCGAAGCGTATTTCCCAGTTATGCTCTCATTGATTAAACTACACATCCGTAGTTTGTGGTACGAAATGTGGGGTGGCAAAAACAAGGGCGCCTCATTATGGCGTGACAATGGTGATGATGACCATTGGTACCTTGGAAAAGCAAAAGAGGATCGAGAACGTAGATTGAGAAGTAGAAAGGGAGAGTTGGATGGTGCTGAGCAGGTTGGTGTCACGGGAGAAGGAGTTACTGCTGAACAACATACCGTTCACAATGAAGAAGACCCGGTGCAGTGGGCACGAGATCGTCGAGATGCGGAAGAAGGAACAGGAGACTTTGGACCAGAAGACTATTTTGACGGGGCAACGCGTGCACGACGGGACGCAGATGAAGATGAAGACGAGTTCTTGGAAACGATGTTCTTGGTCATACTCTGTGTTCTTGTCAGTGGGTTGATTTATTTAAGGGGGCGATGGGTAGAACGCAGGCGGAGGGAGGAACAGGAAGTGGTGGCAGAAGGAGGTAACCAGGCTCAAGATGGTGGTCTGTTTCCACCTGAAGGCGACCCTGCTAGGGAAGATTGGGTGGTACTGAGGTAGGAAAGTAATGGTGTAGAATCGTGCCTTGTATCTATCAATATACCCCCAGCTTGTTAAATAGTGGGCCGACATTAGATGTTGAGCTGACGGGTTGATTTGTGTTTAGATATCCTCAAGCCAGTGAAATATGTACATTCAGTTTGAGAATATCTTCCGAACGCTAGTGGTATTAGCTAAGGTCAGAAGATCAGTTGGCAAATGCTGGTATCCCAGTTATTGCTTTGCCTAGGATCAAGGCATGAATGTCCTATGAGAAAGAAGAAAAAAAGAAAACAGGTAAGAAGTCCATGTCGAGAACCCACACTCGCAACCGAGGGGACTACGTACATGGGTCCCTGAACAAAAGAAAACACAGTTCAGTGTTGACAACAAGGACAAGAAAAGAGCACGAGAAACGTCACCTTCATACGTATTGACCACTTGTAAGTTAGCCACATGACGACCAATGTGATATCTGCACAGATGGCATATAGCAACTTCGTAAGAAGAAGAGAATTGTTCGAAAGGACCTACTCGTCACTGCAGGCGTTACCTCCGAGAATATCTAAAAGCACTCGCGAGTGTTGAAGAGCTTTGCCGGCGTTGTTCCTTTTTACAAAGCTGACCATCTCCGGTGACCACTGACCCAAATCTTTGAGTCGACCAACCTATAGAAAAACAAAAGCGCATTTAGAGGTTAGACCCTTTCCCCAGGTTGTATATTCCGAAGAATGCAAAAGGGAAAAGTTGTGGGGAATAATCTTGCCTGTAAGCTGGCTAACAAACCAAGCCCAGCTTCGACATGGGCGTCGACCAGTTTCTTCTGCACGAGTTGAAACGAGGCGATGGGTCGGTTGAACTGATGTCTCTCCAGGGCGTACGAGCGTGCACGATCGACACAGTCCTCTAGAGCACCCATGGTTCCCCAGGCGATGCCAAATCTGCGATCATATATATAAATAATTATCTTTTATCCGATGTTGATGATGAGTCGCTTAGACCTGGCACTATTTAAACAAGCGAACGGTCCGCCGAGACCCTTCGCCTTTGGGAGTAGTGAGTCGTTAGAAACGCGTGCGTTGTCTAGAAAGATGGAGCCGGTGAGGGAGGCGCGTAAGGAGAGCTTATTCTTCATAGCGGGAGCGGACAGCCCTTTGAGACCCTATTGGGGCCAATACAAGCAAAGGAACAGATCATCAAAATCATAAGTATGACCATCTCAGAAGTCAGTACAGGTTTATATCGAAATATACAACCAACAAACCTTTTCTAGAAGGAAACCCCGAACCTTCTGATCCCATTTACATCGAGCCCAAACTACAAAGAGGTCGCTGGATGTGCGATTACGTGATACACAGAAGGAGTTGAAGGTGCTCAGAGCAGACTCACGCTACTGGCGCACTACTGATCCATGTCTTGCTGCCATTCAGGAGGAAGCCTCCATCTGGTGTTTCGGATGCGACGGTTTCCATTCCAGCAGGGTCTGAGCCATGATCAGGTTCAGTAAGGCCCTGAAATGTATGCATTAGTTTCATTTAAGTAATGCTGGTTGAGGGGCTAATCGAGGAAACCGGCTAGGAGGAGGTAGCGTTAGATCTACGTACAAAACATCCGATGAGTTCTCCCTTCGCTTTGAATATTATAGTCAGTGAGAAGGAAAAGGCCAAATGAAAGTTACGCGGCTTGACGTTAGCGCGTGCTATGCTTTTTAAGGGAGACAAAGGGGAAAACAGGCCTTGCACAGAAGGCAGGAATTAACTCACCAAGACGAGGAAGATATTTTTCCTTTTGTGATTCTGTTCCAAACTCGTATATGGCATTCATCGTCAAGGAGGACTGTACAGACATCGTGGAGCGATAGCCCGAGTCGACCCTTAACGTTCGAGATACAACTGAGTCCGGCAACACCGGTATAAAAAAGAAGAAAGAAAGAAAATTTACGCACCGTTCTATCTCTCGTGCAATAAGACCGTATGCCACGCTACTCGCGCCAGCACAACCATAGCCTTGTATGGTAGGTCCTAAGAGACCCACGGCACCCATCTCCTTGAGGATGTCTGGATTGTATTCTGTGCGTAGCTAAAGATGTTAAATGTTTTACTAGAGGATGACGGATGGAGGCCGACCTTCTGTCCTGTACTGCTCAGTGATGCGTGGTAGGAGCTTCTCCTGAGGGAGTGTTTTGACATGTGAGCTCATTCAAAAGCCATGGGTGCATAGCACTCGCTTGCGCAAATTCCCTTGCAGTGTCTCTAAAAATCATTATAATCAGGTTGTGATTAAATTTCACAGTTGACGAAGACTCGCCTTATAGCCTTCTCCTCGTCGGTCAGCAACATCTCGAGATTCAGAGGATCCTATCCAAAAGTAAAAGACATCAAATTAGAGCCAACAACACCATGAGATTTTGATCGCTCGCCTCCCATTTGTATGCAGCAAAATCTTTGAAATAAAAATAGTAATAGTTCAGTCTTACCGACAGCAACAACTCGCGAGTCTGAATGGGACGGCAGGACACACACTGGAAGCATTCCTTCTACCGAGGTTCAGAGACAGATCCGACGGCCCTAAGAGTGCAATGCGACGGATTAGAGACGAATCAAGGAAGCGGGGAGACATCTCAAGGGTAACTCAATGAGGGGTAAGCGTAGGGCGATGAATGGTGACGGATATTCGGCGCATGATAACCGGTGCACGTGCGGCCGTATCATCAAACTGTGACTGCAGTGACAGCGGTGACATCGATGCCCCGCACGGTCCTCGCTCAGCAACATTACTGTAATGACTCTTCCCCAGACATTTATAAATCAATATCCCTCATCCCCCCTTCCTCCGCCTACGTTAGGCATAGCTTTGAGAGGAAAATTTGATAAGACCGACCTGAGATCAGCCATTGGTATGATCCATCTACTTGAATATAATCTCTCGGTACCAGGCATCGACTCCTTTCATGATATTCTATTAAATCCTGAGGCCTGTGCGACTTTTCGTAAGAACACGGGGGGGGGAATCATATACCAGTTGATTGCTGTTAGCTGCCAACTATGCGACGACAGCCTGTCATATTTGAAAAGGGTCAATCGTTCACTGCTTCTTACCTATATTACCTGGGTAGACATGTCTTTCGCCTTTCACCAATCTGCATAGATGCCTTAGTGGTGAGCCACTGGACTATTATGTTTTTTAGTGCAAGGATTGGCTTGACCGTTGAACTAAGGGACACTGCTAATACTGCTGTGTGAATCGAGGGAGCATATCCTATGTTCAGATATCTCAACCTGACGTCTCGTGATGAGTTTGCGTCATATTAAACATTGATCTTCGTTCGCAGACCGCCACCAGAATCATCACGAAGGTCTGGAAATGTCAGATGATAATAATGTCTTTCCGATGAGCAGGATAGCCCAGATCAGACCCGCTACGTTCTGATAGGAACAAGAAGAAGAACACATCTGTCTGTGGGAGATAGAATTCCCGAACGAACTCTTGTCTACTGATATGGGTAGTATTAGAGATTCAGTTCACATCTAGCTTGAGACGTACCTCTTCTAGATAACGATACGGTGCGAGCTGCCGATCATCCGGCAAATATATGACATGACGTTGGCCACCCATATAATAGAGTGACGTTTGCTATCAAGTCGTTTCCACGGGCTTTTTCTGTCTAGATGCAAGTGAATTCTAGGCGTTGCGCCGGCAGTTGGCACGGAGCTCTACGCTTTTTGGCTAGATGGAGTGATTCGGTGGAAGCCTCAACGGATCTCCGCCATACGCATAACGTCAGCCGCGTCTCGTCTATGGAAGACGTGATTGCCACAGTCAATAGGCATGCTCGAAACCACACAAGCAACCTTCTCCTGCCCTTAGGGGGTGTGAAATAGTTTCCCATGATATACGTGGAGGGTGCTGGAATGTTCTCACTATCGAACAATGGCTGTTGCGTGAATTCCCGAATAATGCGAATATTTCTAGGTAAAAGTTGCCATTCAAGTGAATCCCGCTTACAGGTGGGAATATTGGATACGGTAAACCGTGATCGGGTTGGTCAGTTGCATTCTCGGGTAAACGGGCACGTTGTGGACTTTTCTCCCTTGCTGGACTTTGTTACCCATGCTGTGCGGATTCCCTATTGTTACTCTCCTGCAGAGTGCACAGCGGCTGGTCTGGTACCTTGGTTCATCTACGGGACTTTCAGTGACGCGGGCTTTGAATTAGGGGTGGTTGATCAGAGAGGAATAGGGAGAGATCTTCTGCCCCGGAACAAACATCCGGTTGCATACACCACAACTAGATGAGCGGGATCCGGCTCAGGTTTAAGGGACTTAGGAAGCAGTACCTTGACGGGACATGTTGTGCCAGCGCGTCATTTATTCTGCACAGGATACTGAGTATACAAACTGTCAAAGGTTCAGCGTCAACGCTGCCCTATGCTATCGCTCGCATGTGTAGAACCACCGCGTTCTCGAACCACATCGCTGCTCTGGTTCCAGGTATATGCCGGTGTCACGAAGATCAGTATCTCAACGGATTTCTAGGATAAGTCTAGGAATCATTATCCATATATCCAGATATCGTCGGATATTATGTAATCTGCTTATAGACCACCTTCTCACGATATTTTTAACAGCTGGGGACATTGCCAGGATGACGTTGCCATTGGAAACTCGACTGCAATGGAGTGAGATGGCCTACCTCTTACCTACCTTTATAACAACTTGCTCTCCCATGCTTCAATTCCGCTCCCAGGATCATGATTGGATTGGGAAGAAAAGTCCACATTCAACACAGCATGCAATATGCGACGTCCGTGGAGTCTACCATTATGCCGTGGTCAGTCGAACAAGAGAGTCCTGAGACCGGTTTGGCGACCTGAACCATATAAGGCCCGAGTCTAGCCGATGCATTAAACCCTTGAGGCTGTCGACACAGGCCCGGCTTGGGATTACTAAAAACTCAGGTCTTTGACTGAGGCTGCGAGCGTACGAGCAACAGGGCCCCTGCCCCGCGTGTTACAAGCCCAAACTCTTGAGGTCGTACTGGACGTCAGGCAAACATAGGAGAAGATGGTGCAGGGTGCACGAACCCTGGTGCTAGTGTATTGTGGACACCGATTGGGGGTGTTCGAGGATGAGGGTTCAAGTGTGCACAGACTGCATCAATCGCTACTAGGTTATTAGGTGTTATTAAACAAGAGAACTTCGCACGTATTTATGTCGTAATATTATGCTCGTCCGACTTCTCCCGAAATAACCTTATGACGGCCCCCAGGATTCTCGAAGCTAATCGTTTAAGTCTCATGATAGGAGTGTGCGAGGTGTGGGTGAAAAATACGCATTGGGGATCCACAATGTTGCTAGAAGACATGTTGGGGCCAGGGATCGCTATTCGATTTATGCTCCCAAGAGGCAGAGCTACAACGAGGTCACCTGCTAATATGACCACCAGGCTGAAGGGACCGGACAGAGAAAGAACAGATGCATGACGTTGCAGGACATTAGAAGGATTTGGAGTGGATAGCGCCACGCCGTGTCGGCTAATTTGCAAAAATCGTGGGACAGAAAGGTGGGAGATGCGAACAAGAGAAAATAATTAACACGGTCCGGCACCTTCTGAAAGAAGGTTGTGTCGTTGCCGGCACTAGAAAAAAAGGCGTAGAATACAATAGTGTGGGTGATAGGTTGCTAGTACGATTGCGATAATCCTGGGCTGGGTGCGGAATATTGTTTGAATATCGTTGGAGATGACTGGAGGCTGCTATACAGGACTCCGCATAAGCGGCAAGCATGTGCCGAACAAGGTTTATCGCGGGAGCCGAACAGTAAGCAGCCATCCATTAGTAAAGGCAGAGATACCTGTCAGGAGCATGGATTGGTCAAGATTAGCATTGCGGGAACGAAAGAGTGAGTCGGGATCAGACTGGAAGATGATGGCGTGGGTGCCAAATGGCCTGATATGCGACCCTGGTACGACAGGCGATCATTGCCAGCAGGAGTGCAGCAGATGGGGGCGAGATGGGTACCTAGCAAAGATACTGCGAGGGCCGAGGGCCGAAGAGAGACCGACTCGAAGGAGGCGGTGGTCGTGCCCCCACCATTGAAATTCGGTATGTAGGAGGAAAAATGATGCGTGTAGGGACATGATTTGGCGTCTCGGAAGGATACGGGGAGATGGAGAAGAGCAATGGGGGCATTGATATGATATGTAGCATCCATCTTAATTAATATATTTAAAACATTAAACTGATAAGTTATTCAAAGAAAACATTATAAGTGAAAGTGGGCCAATGGGATAGAGGTGTTTGTCTAGGGCTGTATGTTCCCACTGATGGCGCGGTGTTTCAAACTGGTGCGGGCGCTGTGGGTAGACAATCTCAGGCTGTCCCCGGAGCGCCGAGGCTGTTATCCTCGTCAATGTTTCGAAATCTAGCCGTCTCACGCCGGTCGCCGGATTCCAATAATCAGCCGCACTCGACTGGTGTGACGAGATGTTCGGCTTCTCGCCTCCACCTCGGGTTCAATTCTACGTATAAGTGCGCACAAGGTATATTCTCGGTCCCCACCAATCTTAGCTCCGTTCTCCACGCTTTTCTACCTTGGTTTCGGTTCCTCTACTTTTCTTTCCCTTAAGCAGCGGTTCTCCCCAAACCACTCTCCCGTGCCCCCATCCTATCCTCCTCGCCATGAGTACTCTTCCCCGCCATGACGACGCAGAGAAAGGGACTTTGGACCTTCACCACTCCTCTGCGGCCCCGCAGTCAGAAAAGAAAAGTCTCGAGTCGCCGCCCCCATTAGCAGCCCTCCCCGTCATCCTCAAGACCGACAAACCCAAACCCGCCAAGAAGAAAGTGAGTCGGTGGATCCTGTGGCAGCTGTGGTTCAATACCTATCGCAAATTTTTCACCTTCGTTGTCACCCTCAACTTGGTTGGGGTGGTGCTCGCCGCCACTGGACATTGGCCATATGCACGCAAGTACACCGGCCCAATCGTGCTCGGCAACCTGCAGTTTGCTATCTTGATGCGAAATGAGCTTTTCGGCCGTTTCCTCTACCTGTTCGTGAACACTTTGTTCGCAAAGGTACGTTGCATTCCCCCGCCCCTCACTAGTTTCGCTTTTCTTCGCCTCGCCGTCTGTTTCGCTCCTTCATCTTCGATTGACTCTCCCCCGCAGTGGACACCACTCTGGTTCCGGTTGGGGTGCACATCGGTCCTTCAACACCTCGGGGGCATTCACTCTGGGTGCGCGACCTCTGGTTTCGTTTGGCTTATTTTCAAGGTTACGTGAGTACACTATCTGACTCTCACCCGCAATAATAACCTCACACCTTGAAAACTACAGTGAAGTTTTCATGAATCGTAACATCAACCACGAAGCCACTCTCGTGATGGGCGTAGTCACCAATCTTCTCATATTAATTAGTGTCCTTAGCGCATTCCCGTGGCTAAGAAACAATTTCCACAATGTTTTCGAGCGCCACCATCGTTTCATTGGATGGTTCGTTGGTATTGAACATCTCACGATTATCATATATCTCACATGCTGGTTTCAGGCTCGGAATCCTGTCCACTTGGGTATTTGTGAGTACATATATATACCTCTCCCCCGTTCTATCTCTGAATTCCCGTATTCATACAGGTTGTATTGAGTGATAGTTATGATCCCGAGCTTGGGACATGGAACCCGAACGGGATACGTATTGTTGGTGATCAACAGTTCTGGTTCGCTATTGGAATGACTACATTGTGCGTATCTCTCCACCTTAAGCGTATCATCATCATCACCAACATTGCTTTCTAGCATCGTCATTCCGTGGCTCACTATCCGCGAAGTCCCTGTCGACATTGAACTTGTACGCCGCTCACTACTGCTGCCACTAATAAATATGCTTACCCATTTTTCTCCAGCCGTCACCAAAGGTCGCCGTCGTTCGGTTCGAGCGTGGTATGCAGCAGGGCCTGCTCGGCCGTGTTAGCCGATCTTCAATTATGGAATATCACGCCTTTGGTATCATTAGGTACAGTTGACTTTTAGTATTGCGTTATTTGCAGCACTCACTCTTCCTACAGCGAAGGAAAGCACGCTAAATACCATTATATGATCTGTGGTGTACAAGGAGACTTCACCCGTAGTCTCGTGAACGATCCTCCACGAACACTTTGGACCCGACAGCTCAAATTTGCCGGAGTCTCAAACACTTCGACCCTTTACACGTAATGTCTCCGCTGAGATTTTAATTTTAAAGTGTATTAATTCATCTAACTTTAACAGCCGTGGTATCCGTGTATGCACAGGAACAGGTCTTGGCGCAGCTTTGTCAACATGCCTTCAAAGTCCGAATTGGTCCGTTTCAATTGTTCCATGCGGTGTATTCGGTACTGAAGGCTTCTCCTGCAGGTATTTGATTTGGATCGGGTCTGATCAAGAGAAGGCACGTTTTTCTTGCGTGATAATTAGTAATCTCGGCTGACGAGGTCTGATTTCCAGACCTTTGGCCCAACAATCTCGGGCTTGATCCATCGTCATATGGGTCCTGAGCGTCTGTGTTTGTGGGATTCTAAGCAACGAGGGGGACGCCCAGATGTTATGAAGTTGGTGAAGGAAGCATATACTTACTGGAAGGCAGAAGGTCCGTCATTGTTTTCACTTTCATCACTGTTTTCTGATTCGCCTCCTCCACAATCAGTGGTGTTCATCACATCTAACTACCAGGGAAATTCAGAGATTATGCAGGGATGTAAGGAAGCAGGGATTCCAGCGTTCGGTACTCTTTGGGATTTCTAGAACCATCTTATTTGATACCTTGGAGGGGTTCTGAGTCCTCCAAGCACCAATGGAGTAGTCATGACTCCAAGTACATAGAACGTGTTTGACCCTAGCTTATAGCCTGCCATTAATATCTTTATCATCCACACACCACATCTTATTATTTGTCTCGGACTCCCTCATATTTAGATTGTCAGGGGTTGTTGAGCCATGTAACTGACCAAGTGAAATATCATTTGCATATTGGAATTTGGGATAATTATAACATGGGTGCACTGTGTGAGAGTGGGTAAACACACGAGAACAATATGGAAGTAACCATGGCAAGAACTGCTAGAATTCGAAGCCAATGAACTCCGACCGGCAAACCCGACGTGGTGGCCGGAGTTTCAGCGATTAGTCCCACCTCGAATGAACATATCTCGCGCCTTTCGCGCACACCACCTGCCTAGAACCCGCCAACTCATCACCTGCAGAATGTCGAGCCTCATGAAACAGCGTGCACCTCTGCGGTTCGCCGACGGTCCACTGGTCTGGATAGACTGTGAAATGACCGGTCTGAATCCTGAAAAAGATAAAATATTAGGTAAGGTTCTGCCAACGTGGCGTTGTTATTTTTTTTAACTACTTTTGAGTTTATAAATTCCTGTGCTGCAGAGATTGCAGTCTTGATCACCAACGGGAATTTGGAACTTGTGTAAGAATTTCGTCTTTGTCTCTGAGTCCTGCTGCTGAGTTGAAAAAAAAAAAAAACCCCTGCCCCCACACACACACAAAAAAAAACAAAAAAGTGATGAAGGAATCGAATATGTGATAAAGACCGAGAGGCACGTGCTCGATGCGTGAGTTGTTCCCCGTTCTTTCTCCGTTGCTTCTCTCCCTCACGTGTACTCTCTATCATAGCATGGACGAATGGTGCACCACCCAACACCGCTCGGTGAGTGATGTCCGAAACATAACCGCATCCGGCAGAACTTTTAAAATTTTAGCGTTTTTTGTGGGGTGGGGGGCGTTTTTCCTTTCTCGAAGTCTGGCCTTACTCGATCCTGCATCGATTCTCCACACACGCATGATTCCGTGAAATCGGCAGTTCTTTCGTACATCAAAACATGGATCCCCGATCCGAGGGTCGGTGTACTTGCGGGAAATAGCGTCCATGCGGATCGAATGTTTCTGGCGAGGCACATGTGCGAGATTACAGGTGATGATGGTTATTCCGCCCTCCCCCCCTTCCCGAGTTCGTTCTAGTGCTCATTGGTGAGATGGTGTAGACTGGCTGCATTACAGGTCTGTGTGCCTCGCAATACATATATATAATATATATTCAGTTCTGGCATCGCTGATCTTGAATTTTTATATTCTCATTCTAGGATCGTAGGTGAGTTCCATGGTGTTGTGTTGAAAAAAGGACTTGTTTGAACTCATGCTTCGGAAGATGTATCGTCCATCAAGGTTTGCCACGTTCCTACACCATGTGTGCCTTCCCGAGAGTGATGCTTCGAAAAAAATGCAGGAACTCGCACGTCGTTGGTATCCGAGAAAACCTCCACCCAAGATGGAGAGCAACCAT